>ML836115.1:9692-47396 GCA_009831015.1 Picea engelmannii
GCATAAATTGCCGTACAGTTGTACGAATTTCTGGTTCAGAAATTGAGAAGCAAAGCTACAGGAATGTCCAGATAAGTTTGTGTAAATATCTGAAGATGAAAATGCTGTAAAAGAATTTCTCAGAAGCTCATAAATAATACAAAATAATTGATATAAAATTATGAAAAATCCTACCATAGATACTACGAACTATCCAATATCCAATGAAACTAGTCTCACTCAATTTGGATACTCTAGGAAGAATTTATGATTGTTTTACCTAGAACACCTACTTGAGACTAGTCAATAGGACTAGTCATATACCCTATCTTCCACAAGGTGTATCTACAAATGTAAGATGACCCAGAAGATGAAATTTGTACCATGGATACCTTACTAATGTTTGTGAATATCCTCTGGATTTTAGGTTCTAAAACATTACAAAAACGTTTTTATAGAGAAAATTATGCAATGACTCAATTCAGGATCATTCCAGAGCCCTATCTTACACAATTTGTATCTCCGAAAGTATGAGGCCTCAAGAGATGAAATTTTAACCCAACGTACCTTGATTCATCTGCTAAATATCCTCTAATTCGTTCCTTCTGAAAAGGTGTAGAAAACAATTTATAGAAAAAATTCCAAGGTGTCTCAGATGTAGCAACGAAACCCCAAGGCCTTGAGCTTTGATACCATATGTTAAGAACCAAATATCATTATATCATAGAAAAACCTCAGAAAAAGTACTCAATGCATTGAAAAATAGAGAATTTCAGATAATAAGCCTCTTCGAGGGGGAAACCTCCTTATACCCTACATAAATGTCCAAATAAAAGATGATTCCAAATGAAAATGTCTCCTTGGTATATATCAGAGACTAGGAGGTACAATTACAACTAATGGACTCAAGCCGACATAAATAAAATAAAATTACTAATGTAATATGCCCCAATTAAGGGGTGATGAGCCACTATTTAGCGCTTAACATATAGTGCAGAGTGCGACGATCAGCCATTGTCGCACGCCATGCATATAGTAGTGTGCAACAACCTTCTTTCATATGGTTTTTGGCAGAGGAAGGAAAATCAATTTTCCCATGGAGAAAGTCTCTTTTAATATTTTTTATGGAACATGAACACATGTTGTCGTATGATCACTGAGCTGACCAAAATAATGTGCAACACCTACTTCTTCCAAACAATATTCTAATTTGTCAATTTATATTCCAAAAAGGGTTGGGGACAATGGACAGCCTTCATTGACTCCAACATTTAAATTAATTTCTCCTAACCATCCCTCAGTGTTCCTAAACTTGGAAATAATGTTCTCATAAAACCTTATTGCAACAACCCTCAACTGGAAAGGAACTTTTACTTATTCTAACCTATCCCAATGGTTTGTCCTGGTTACTGTGTCAAAATATTTTCTAAATTCAATGAAACAACATAGGAGTTTGGTTTTATTATTGTGTGACTCCTTCAATTTAATGATCCAAAGTGTAACAAGTTGGTCCATAGTCAAATGAGATCTCCTAAATCCAACTTGTCCTTCAACTCTTTTTCTATTACCTTTTAGCCATAGACTATTCTTGTTTTCCAAAATAATTCCATATATCTTTGATAAAATCAGGCTAATCATAATAGTCCTATAATTAGAGGGAATGTTTTTATCCCTACTTTCAAAAATAAGTATAATGAGGCTTTGTGTCCAGGGTTTAAGGAAGCCTTACTTGAATTCTAAATTTAAGATCTTGTGTATTGTTGGGTATGTGTTATATTCTTTGCACGAGTAGTAGTGTCTGAGCGCCTGCGCCGAGCGCGCAGGGGGGTTAGAGGGGGGGTGCAGGGGGGTGGAGCCCCCCGCGCGGGGGTTCGGGGGCAGTGCCCCTGAATTTTTTTTTTTGGGCCGACATATTTTTGCCAGTTTCGGGCCGAAATATTTTCGCTGGGCCGACATATTTCCGGGACCACATGATATTAGGTGGTTTTTCGGCACATGGTTTTTTGCCGATGGTTTTCTATTTCCGGTTAAGGAATTAGGGTTTTGGACTAAGCCAGGTCATTGGGTTAGGGTTTTGGATGCCGCTGGCTCCTATATGTATATTGTATTATAAACAATGTAACACAATTGTATGAATATAATATATGTTGGTTTTCCCGGTTTGGGTTTCCAGGTGAAAAATCTCTGTGTAATGTTTGTATTTGCCATTGTATCTTTTCTGTTCTTTTCTGAATATCAGTTTGCAGTAGATATTGTACAAGGTTAGAATTTACATGTATGTGAGGGGTGAGGATAGGCCCTCCAATTTTAAAAATTCCATCTTGGTAGCCTTGAGTGTCCTTAGATTTTCCATTTGAAAGCCACTTATTCCTAGACTTTATGTATTCCATAGAAAAAACTTCATCCTCCATAATAACATTTTGAATGGTTTCCATAGCATCAAAGAATTCATAAAGACTTTTAAGTTAGAAATTATAGTCCTTCTATGGAATCACATTATTTTCTTTAGCATTACAAATCAGAATTTTCCCCCGGAACTTCTTGGGATCAAGCCTAGATAGGTGTAACTTGTTAACTTCTTGTTCAAGGGTTGACATCAACAAAAACCAATTTTTCAACAATTCAATGACAATCAATCTTTCAACAATTAATCTAAACAATTAATATTTTAAAAATTAATCTCAACAATTAGTCTTTCAATAATTAATATTTCAACAATCTCCACCTTTGTAATTGATGGAAACACATAGACACAACACGTTTCATGCTCATGATGGCTCCCCATGTCTTTATGCCTCTTCTCTTCGTTTCCATGCCTCTATTTTTCTCTCCCCCTTTGACATCAATGGAAAAGGGTAACTTCTCCTTAAGGTTGCTCCCCTTTTCTATAAGCCTCCAATAGTTGTTGATGTTTCTCTTCATGGTGCTTCCTCATGTAAATATATGATAAAAAACATTAAAAAATAATTCAAGTCTTTCACGATTACTACTACTCTCCCCCTGTCTTAATGTGCCAACTTCCATGTAGATCATTGTGGGGATGAAACTACTCCAAGTTTCTGTCGATACTCAAAAGTCTCCCTCGAAAGAGGTCTTGTGAAGATGTCTGCAATATGTCCTTGATGTTCTCTCTGCATCCTGTTCCCATAGAAAGTGAAACTTTATCGGAATGTGTTTCATATTGGAATGCATCACTGGATTCTTAGAGATAGTTATAGAACTGGTATTATCATAGAATATCATAATAGGATCATCATATTCCACCTGTATGTACTGCAAAGTTTTCTTCATCCAGAGAAACTGTGTACAACATGTTGATAACACAATATACTTTTCTTTTTTTATGGACAACAATATTTAATATTGTTTCTTTATCAACCAAGATACCATAAAATTACCCAAGTATAAGGATGCTCCACTTGTACTTCTTCTATCATCAACACCTTCTACCCAATATTCATTTGTGTACGAAACTACTAACAGATCATTCCCTTTTAGATACCATAATCCATAGTCTTATGTTGCTTTGAGATATCTGAATATTCTCTTTACTTCCATAACATGAGTTTCCTTCATTGCTTCTTGAAATATTGCAACCCATCCAATTGTTTGCATCTCAATGTTGTCACATAGACTAAATTTATAATCATCGATCTGTAGATTCTTTAATCATCATCATTGGATTGATTATCCTTGTTCAATTTTCAACTAGTATGCATGGGAGTACTTACGAGCTTGCAATATACCATTCCAAACTTATTTAGAATTTATTTTATATACTTGGTGTGGGAGCTCAAAATACCTTTATCTTGCTGACATATGAGGAATCCCAAAAATAAAGACAAATCACCAAGTAATGACATTTCGAATTCATTCTGCATGTCTGTAGAAAATTTCTAACTCATCATGTCATCATCACTTCCAAAAATGATGTCATCAACATAAAATTCAATTATCAATATACTATATTGATTTACTTTTATGTATATATTGTTGTCTGCATTGTCTTTCCTAAACCCTTGTTGTTGTAGATACCTATTCAATGTTGAATACCATGCTCTGGGAGCTTGCTTGTGTCCATATAGTTCCTTCTTCAATATGAAAACATAATCTTCATTTTCTGACAATATAAATCCTTCTAGTTGTTCGGTGTAGACTTCTTCTTCTATTTCTCCATTTAGGAAGGATGATTTTATATCCATATGATATACTTTGATTTTATTAGAACATGCATAAGCCAAGATTAGTCTGTCTGCTTCCATTCTATCAACTGGGGCAAACGTTTCTTCAAAATATATTCCTTCAAATTGAACATATCCCTTGCATACTAACCTTGATTTATTCCTAGTTACCTATCCATCCTCGTTCAACTTGTTTCTGAATACCCATTTTGTGCCAATCAAGTTCTCATCTTTAGTCTTTGGAACAAGTTCCCATGTTTCATTCTTCTCTATATGATCCAGTTCTTCTTCCATAGCTTTGATTCAATGTTCATCAGTGTTGGCTTATTCAAAGTTGATGGGTTCAACTATGGACAACAGTGCTAGATGTATTTGTTATGGTGAATTAAATTTTCTTTGGGTTTCAACTCCTGCATATTTATCACCAATGATATGTTCTCATGAATGATTTTTCTACACTCATCAACTAGGAGTTTTGGGAGATATAAGAATATTTTGTTGGTCATATTCTTCTTTCTTTTCTTCTGTTTTCTCTTCTTCTTCTTCCACTTCCTCTTTCAAATAATCTTCTCTTTCCTGCTCTGTTGAGTCTTTTATTTATTATTTGGGATTTTGTACACTTGTCTCATAAATTTGTACATTGATTCTTTCCACTATTCTGTTGCATCTCAGATTGAAACACTTGTATTCCTTTCTCTTTCTTGAGTACCCGAAAAAATATTCCTTTGTAAAATCGGAAGTCAAATTTTCCAATCCTATCATCTTTTCTTTTGATATATCACTTCCTTCCAAATACTCTAAGATGCTTCATATTTTTTCTTCTTTATTTCCATAGCTCGTAGGGAATATTATCACTATTAATTCTGAACAATCCTTTGTTTGGGATATGAATTGTTGTATGTACTACCTGTGCCCAAAATATGTCACCCAACTTGGAATCCTTCAACATAGTTCGGTCCATTTCTTGTATTGTTATGTTGTTTATTTCAACGACTCCATTGTTGAGGTGTTATGGATGCTAAGAATTTCCTTTTTATCCCATGTTCACCACAAAAATCCATGAATTCTTTTGATGTAAACTCTTCACCATTGTGTGATCTCAAAAATTTAATTTTCAAGTCTGTCTTTGTTTCAACCATCTCTTTGTATGTATTGAAGTGTTCGAATGACTCTAACTTTTTCTTGAGAAAGAAAATTGCAGTCATTCTTGTGTATTCATCAATCAGTAGCACAAAGTATTGTTCACCATTTAATCCCTTTCTTCTTGTTGGTCCACATATATCGGTATATACAATCTCCAATGGTTTTTATCATTTAGTACTTATTTTATTTGAACTTGTTCCTGCTCTATTTTCCTTGTAAATAATGCTTACATAGACTATTCGTTGGCTTTGAAATTTCATGAATTTCTTTTGACTACTTCCTTTTTGTTGTTTTTGACAAGACTGCCAAAGTTAATGGGACCCATTCTTTTGTGCCATAGCCAACTTTCATTTTCCTTTCCAAAAAAAAACAATTATTTTCCCAATTTAGTTCAAAACATATATGTTGTTCAAAGTCATTATCGATGTCACCACTAACTTGCTTGATCCTTCTTCCCTAATTTTTTATTTCTCTGATTCGAATTGAAGTGTGTGTCCTTGATAAAAAATTTGACTTACACTCAACAAATTGTGTTTCATATCTTCGACCAGTAGAAAATTTTCTTCCATGGCATCTTTTCTTCCAAGCTTATTTGTCCCTCTACGTATAATTTTAGCTGAATGATTATTTCCAAATGAAACCAATCCATATATTTATTTCTTTAGAGTTAGAAACTTGTTCTAGTCACCTATCATATTCTTTGAACAACCATTGTCAACATACCAATATCTAGAGCAAGCAAGCATTTATTCTACTTTCTTTTCCATATCTCTTGTGGTTCTGATATCTGACTGTTAATGTTCTTATTTGATTCCCTCAGTGGAATAGTCAATCTACAATTCTTCTCTATGAGTCCAAAATTGTTTCATTTGTATCATTCTAATTCATTGCTCAATGAGCCATAAATGTTTTGATTTTTGTTATATGATTCATAATATTTTCTGGGATAATTGTTGTTTAAGTACCCTACATACTTGCTTTGGTTCTTGGCATAGGATCTGCAGTTTACAACTTTATTTCCAAAATTAGCACAATTAAAACAATGACCATAGAAGAACCTTTGATACCTTAGAGTAGATGATATTCTTTGTGATGCACTCCTTCTAAATTTGTTTTCTTGAGTATTCTTTATTTTTCGAATGTTTTTCTTTGAGGGCATGCATTCTTCCTTCTTAACAGAATCTTTGGAAATATATGAATAACTTGTTTCTCCTGCTTCATGTTTTTTTGTCTTGGAGATCGATCCTTTATCATTATGTACTTGATTGTATCCTAGTCTATATCTGTCATCGAATGGTCTTTGAGTCCTGACTATTTGATCCAATGTTCTAGTTCATCTATGTTGCATATATTTATTCTCAAGAAATTTCCTTAAACATATTATTTCTTCTTCCAAGCTTTTAATCATTTTCTCCTTTTCTTCTAACTAACTTCTAAGTATTTCCTCAATTATTTTTTCTTCTTATATTTGATTTTTTAGACTCGTGATGATCTTCTTGATTTCTTCAGAGTTGGAATGTTGAGATCCCTCATTCATTTTTAACTCTTCCTTGAGTGACTTGTTTTTCTTTCCTTCCTTCCTAAGTTCTTCTAATGCAGTAATTATCTCTTCTCCGAGATCAACTTCACCTTCTTCCTCAGAATCATATTCTACTTCCATGAAGAGTAATCTTTTTGAATCATTGTCACTTTCATTATCCTCCTCGTCTGATGAGGAACTGTCCTCCTTTGAGTAGAATGTTTTCTTGAAGAATTTCCTTTTGTTTCTTCTCTTGTTTCCCTTTCGATATTTCTTTTCCATTTTTGAATATTCTTCTTCATCACTATCTTTATTCTTATGAGGAAATTTAGAATAAAAATGACCAATACCACCATAATTAAAACATTTGAATGGAAGCATACATTTATACTTGTTGATTCCTTTCTATAATTTCCTTACGAAGTTAGCCATCTTTTCATATTTATCTGAATCATCACTACAACTGCAACCTGGTTTTGAATTTTTCTTGATCTTCTTCTTTTTCTTCCTGGATTCCTTGAAAGTTTCTTCCTTTGTGACTGGGTTCTTCTGTTCTATACTCATTTCATAGGATGTAAATATTCCATGTAGCTCTTCCATACTAAATGTAGCGAGATCTTCTCTTTGTTCTAGGGATGATATTTTAGGATCAAATCTTATAGGAAGAGACCTCAATACCTTTTGAACAACCACTAACTCATCAACTTCTACTCCCAATCCCTTAATAGTGTTAACTATTTCTTCAACTGGTAGAAGGTAGGTTGCAATGTCTTCATGTTTCTTTGTCTTCAATTGTTCAAACTAATATCTGAAAATTTGAAGCTTAACTCCCTTAACCTTGACATCTCCTTCATGAATCTTTTGTATTTTATCCCAAAGATCTTTTACATTGTCAGAATGTATAAACTTGAAAAATATTGAATCAACTAGTCTGCTCAGAATAGTACCTTTATCCTTTGAGTTGTTTTTCCTGATTTTATTTCCATATCTATCGGTTGGGGGAGTGGATGGTGGTGTATACCAATATTCTATTGATTTCAAAACATAAAATCCATATTCCTATAAAAGGTTTTAATCCTTTTATTCCATAAGGTATAGTTCTAACCTTCAAACATTGGTTCGCCAATATAAGCATATTCCATTATCTCCTTCCATTGGTTAGATTTCTTCCTGAAGGACCTACTTTGATACCAATTGTTGGAATACTAAGAGAGGGGTGAATCAATATGAGCACAATCAATATGTTTAATCACAATAGAAAACCTCCAATAAATATCATGAGCATTTAGTATAACATCAACACCATAATCCAATGCATAAAGATCAAATAAACACAAAACACCATATTTTTCGTGGAAACCCAATGTGAGATAAAAACATGGAATGTGTTATACATCAACATTACTCGCTTTGATAAGTGTCGCAAATGTCGCATGTTTCTCACAAGTGTCGCAAGTGTCAAGCAAAGCATGCTTCCATGATACCCATGTCATACTTATAACGACATTAAGAAGACACTTAAAATTCCTCAAACACTTGATTTGAAGGAAGATGAATGGTTAACTGGAGTTAAGTACCTCTTGCCACCTGAAAGAAGCATTCACTCTAAGTCTTTAGAAGAGAGCACTCCCCTATATCACTCTTAGGAGCGCTGGCGCTCCCCTATAAAGTTCTAGGGAGCATTATAACACAAAACAACCCTTCTGAAGGAGCACTATTCATTTCAAGAGCATTGGCACCCCCCTAAAGCCTACTATGGAGAGTTATAACACTCTGATGGCCTTTTTGAGGGAGCGCTTCCTATTCTGGGCAGCAGTTGATCTATTGAGGATAATAAGGGGAAGATCTTTCAATCTTGGAAGGCAGTTTCATTTGAATGCCTGGTTCATCCATGATCTTAGGGAAGATTCCTGACTCAAGGAGGAAAATCCTCATCTTATCCTAAATATACCTCAAGAGGTTAGGCCTCTCGAAACCTATATAAGAAGCTCTATGATGGTGAAAGGGGAGGAAGAATTGGAAGCATGAAACCTATGATATCATAGGAAACATAGAGTGAACTAGAGGAAAGTAATCAGTGAAGTTGTTGTCATCCAGATCGTGGATGTTTTGAGAAAGCATTAGACAAAGGGGACTTGACGTAGCTTTCGCATTCGCATCTACGGTTGTAAGTTACTTATGTCATTGTTCTCATCAATATGACACGCTTGGCCTATTTATTTATAGTTTGTGTTTAATCTCACATGAAATTGTCTCTGATATATAGATCTATTTCAAGATAATATCAATATAGTAGGAAGTGGTTGTACTATTGTTTGTCTACAGGGCTCATCGAGGAGTGAAAGATTGGAGCTCAACTCGGAGAGTCCAGGGATAAACGCGGAAAAAAGGTACTTCTTTTCTCCTTCTTCCTCATACATTAGTTTGTATAGATATGAAAGGAATTCAGTGTCCATGTTAAGCATATTCTTTCTTAAGAGTTAAGAGTCTATCTCTCAAGAGGATATCTACCTGTCAGCAGGGAGATTTTCCTTCAATAGAAACTGGCGACTCCGCTGGGGAGAAATCAAAACTTTCTTAGTTTTTTTTTTCCTCATAGGCCTTGTCTTACCATTTGTGTTATTAGGCCTTATTAACCCCTTTATATCTGATTTCACTCATTGGTTGACTCTTTACCCCATCACACTCAACTTGACTATCAAAATTTGATCAAAATTTTGGGTTTTTGGACATTTTTATGAGTTTTTTTAGCCTGGCGCCCCCTGCCCATGTTAGAAGAGCACCAACACTCCCTGGAAGTGTTAGAAAGAGATTTATAATTCTTTGGTGGCCCTTATACCATAGCACCAACCCCTTTTTTCCCAAAATCTCTTCAAAAATTGCAATTTTTGGAGGTCCAAACCCTGTTTTTTCACTTGCTGAGCTGTTTTGAGATTCAGTAATTCTTCATTTGACCTTTGACATGATTCCTCCTGAGAAGTAAACACATTTTTGTTCATATTGTATGCCCTTCTTCATTATCTTTGAGTTTTTTGCTGTTGAGAGCTTGAAATCGATCCCCTGCTTTCTTCTCTCCTATCCCACTGAGCGAGAACTCTAGTGAAGGACATTAGAAGTCTGTGACTCTTATCATTTGGTTCTTTGAGGTCATATGATCCAATCTCTTTCTCCTTCCTTTTTCATTTTTGGTTTCCTTTCTCTTGTTTGATCGCAAAAAAAAGGGTGTGTTGTTTGTGCAAAATCTGCATATTCTTGTCTGAATCTCCTTGATCTGAAAGGGTAGTTGGGAGGAGAAATTTTGCATTGAATTGATTATCATTCACATACAAATGAAAAAAAGTACATCTTAATGATTAGTTTTCATATTAGTTTGCATTTCTGAAATGTTGTAGCATCATATTGGATTTGATTGAGAACAAATTTGATTGAGGGCATTCCTTATCAAGTGTTTGATAGTGAAAACGACTCTTCCTCTTTCCCTTAAATAGGTATTTATTGAAAAGAAATGATTGCTTATCATATTTCATGCATATTTTTGGGAATTGAGTCATCATTCCATCAATTTCACTTTCGTACACCCTCTGAGTAAACAACAACCATTAAAATCAACGCTTAACTAAAATTTATTAGACTTTTTACATCTTTGTTAGCAAACCTACATTAGTTTAAGGTGTAGAGATTTGGAATATGTTGAAAGGATAACTTTCCAAATCTATCAAACAAACTTAGTATCTTGCGGTAGGGAGAGTCAAATCCAATTGTCGTATTGGCTTGTTGGGATCCCCCTCTCACACAAGGGATACACATGAGGTCACATTCGGTTGAGTTATGGAGATTATCCCCCCGTGGTTCAATTGTTTGTAGTGGTCATATATTATATTGGGGGTCACTGGAAGGTATACCCACAATTATGTGTTAGAGCCTTTCAAGTTGATTTTAGACTTGTTATCCTGCCCATACGTTTCAACTAGACTGTCGACTGTACCCGCCCAGGGGCTGACTGTGAATTGGTAACCTTAGTGGCCATAATCTTTAGGGTCTTACACAAGGTGACGGTGAAGGGAAGTATCACTATACCTGGAATAGACGTTGGTCAAACTGACTCAGGCTCCTTGGAGGGTAAATCCACAATTACTGCATGGAAGCTTGCACCAAGGCGTAAGTCTGTTAAGCAGGTCACCAACCAAACTGATCCACCCGCTCTATCCCTTCCCCTTCCTATTTTGATCTCGCGATGTTGGATTTCATCACCAACTAGTGGTTTCATCGTAGGAAGGTTTGTTTGATTGATTGATTTTCAGATTTGTAGTGTGTGTTGTTTGTTTTACTTAGTGGACCTTAGGTCGAGTCAGTGTTAATGGCATCGAATCCTGGGAGTACCAATGGAGGAACCCCTTCTTCTGGGGAACCTTATACCTTTCCTTCATTTGGAAACTTTGTTCCTCCATATGTTGCCACACTAAGTCTTCCAGGACTCACTATTGAATTACCAGTTTGGTTGTTCCCCACTCCGGTGATCCTGAATCCTCCCAATGTTTCAGTTTCACCTAATACTTTAGATGTCGAAACACCACCCACACATCAATCTCATGTCAAATTTTCACCTTCTTCGCCCATTAAGTCTCCTTCCATTTCTCCTTCTTCGCCTAGTGAAAGCTCTAAAGCAAGTAGCCAGGTTGATCAGAAGAAGAAGAAACAGAAAGAGAATAAGAATAAGAATCCGAAAAGGACAAGCACCCCAACAACATCAGATGTTGGCTCTAAGCAACCAGTTATTGTTAATAGTACTGGGAGTGTTGATGAGGTCAACAAGATTAAAATGAAGAATCCAAAACCCAAATTCCCTTGCAGCCTTTGTAAGGGTGACCACTTTCTGAGGGATTTCCCTGGTCTTACCCAGGTCTTAGAAATGTGATCCTCCACGTCATCGGCCTCTGTCGATCATGTCAATGATACCCCGTCAACTAGTGATGTTCAGGTTGGTAAGAAGAAGCAAATTGTCAAGTTCCCTTGCATGTTATGTAAAGGTAATCATTACTCTCACCTTTGTCCTCACATGGACGAGGCTTCTTATCTTTTGGAAAAACTTCAACTTCCAAAAGGTTATCGTAATATTTCCTCCGACCCATCATTGGTTGATGGACTGGTCAATCCAGTTCCATCCTCGGTCAGTCCAGTTTATCAGGTGGTCAATCTAGTTTCCTCCTTGATTGAACCACGAACCCAAGTAGTTGATCCAGTTCCGTCATTGATCAACCCCACTCTTCATCAAAAGAGTGACACCAAAGTGGTCAATATTTTTTATTCCTCGATCGATCCCACTCTCTCGTTAGAGAGTGACACCAAAGTGGTCGATCCGTTTCCACCCGTCGATCCCATTCTTCCCTTGGAGAATGAAACTCAAGTGGTCGATTCGGTTCTACCATCGATCGATCCAATTCATCCATTGAGGAATGCTAAAGTGACTGATCCAGTCCCTTCCTCGGTCAATCCCACCCTTCATCCGAAGAGTGCCAAAGTGACTGATCCAGTCCCTTCCTCGGTCAGTCCCACTCTTCCTTTGAAGAGTGCCAAACTGGTCGAGTCAGTTTCACCATCGGTCGATCCCATTCATCCATTGAGGAATGTCAAAGTGACTGATCCAGTCCCTTCCTTGGTCAGTCCCACTCTTTCTTTGAAGAGTGCTAAAGTGGTTCATCCAAGTCCACCATAGGTTGATCTGATCCAATCATCGATCGATCCTACTCTCCTTCTAGAGAGTAAACCCGATACTGCCCATTTTTTTCTCATTAATACAGACTCTACTGTACCGAGGGGCATTCCTCCTTCTCCTGTGAAACCCCGTCCAAGTAATGAGGCCATCCTTTTTGATTGGGGTGTGCTAACTAGACCTTGTCTTCCCTCCCATATGTATTTCCAGATTACAGTATAGGTTCATGGTCGGGACATTCCTCAAATGCTAATAGATGAAGGTGCATCCGTTAGTATTTTGTCTTCTGTTGCTTGGTATGCTTTGGGTTGTCCACAGCTTGCACCGGTTACACAAAATCTGTTAGCTTTTAATAGAAGAACTAGTCAACCTTTAGGGATCCTTCCTCAGTTTCCTATAACTTTGGGAGGGAAAATTGTCGTTATCGATGTCATGGTAGTCTGAGACCCCTTGGATTTCACGTTACTCCTTAGGCGGGATTATGTCTATGCTATGAAAGCTCTTATATCCACCCTTTTCTGTGTGATATCTTTCCCTCACGATGGAGGAATTGCGACTATTGATCAACTTTAATTCATCGGCCCCGACTGGGTTACCTCCCTAAGTGGTTCTTATATGCAAACAGTATCACCCCTGCCGCATGTCAATTATGTGGCGTTGTCTCCCATGATCTCAACTTTCGATGATTTGGATCCGGTAGTGGACATGGTGATTTCTTCGGTAGGATTATTGGAGCCTGATCTCCTTAATCCTATCGAGACCCTCGACATGTGTTCCTTCTCGAGTGATTATCTTCCATCCAGTGAAGATCTCTTGGAAGCCATGACTGAGTCTTGTCCCTTGACATGGTATCCTTCCAGAGAGTTATCCTCTTGGAAGCCATGATCAAGAGGAAACCATGATCATAGTTTCTCTTCTTTGTGGAAAGCTCGTTAAAAAATGAAATAGAGACCTTGAGCATAGTTCTTTTCCTGTGTCAAGCTCATTAAAAAATGAAACAGTCACCTCTCTTGAACCTTCTTTTCATCCACTCTTCTCCTTTTTATCATCTACTAGAGAAATTGGTGACGACCTTAGAGCTGGTGAATGAATTGAAGCTTGGAGGGCATGTCTCCATCCTTTGCTAATCATTCTGGAGTTAAGCCACTAGCTTTCATGCTGGGGGCATACCGAGCTTAGTATTTGTTCTTTCTCGTGCTCGTAAATACACGAGAATGCATCCAGGTAGACTTTTATCTCTTTTTCGGACTTGTATGGATACACGAAAAAGGAACCCCCTGGAGTCTCCTTTAATCTTATTTCAGACTCTCTAAACATGAAAAGATTGTCGAGCGACCTTGTTCTCTTCACACTCGTTAAAGTATTTGAAGAAAACATCTGTTGAGCAATAGTTTATCTCTTTTTCGGTCTCGTCAGACTACTTTATGAAAAAGGAACTGAGAGAGTTCTCTTTTAAGTGTTTTTCCAGACTCTATGATCATGAAAAACCTTTGAGTTTTTTGTCTTTGGACTCGCTAAACAAAACATCGACAGGCCCATATGGGATCGAATCCTTATTCCAGTTCATTAAACAAAGAAAGAGGAACTTACCGAAGGTGAGTTATATAGAGCATGTGTTACCCTCCTCGAGCTCGTTAAATTAAAAAGAGGTACTCGTCTATCTGGATGGGGGGAAATTTGAAAGAAACAAGCCAAGAAGTCTCTTCAGAACATTACCAAGTAATTCTTAGAGTCGCCCTTGAACACAACACTTTGTCTTTTGCACGCATTTTAATCCTCTGAACCTCTGCAGTGAGCCAATCCTTCGAGTATCTTTCACTCCTTTGGGTCACCTGACGTAAATCACAACATCCAATGCATCATAAAGTTTTGGTCTATGTCATGCTTCTGCTATTGTGCCTCAGTGTTCAAGGGAAGTATCCACCTCGAGAGTCAGCCATCACAAATATCTTGTCCTGATACCCATGTCATTCCATGTTCATTTGATCGACCAATTACATCTCTGTGTATGTTTTGTGTTGTTGATGAGGGATACATCAAGGCCCTCTCTCGACGAGTCTATTCTTGTCGACTTCAACACATTATCTAGGAACTAGGCTTAGAAACCAGTTAGTAATTTGGGACCTGCATGCCTCAATGGTAGGCCTCCTCACATTCGACAGTGGGTTTATATCACTGACCTCTGATCGGATGATTCCATGGATGTTCAACTCTAGCTCATCCATTCACATTCGTTGAAATGTACTAAGGTACCTTGGGAATCATTGACATTAATGGTGATCTCCCTCGCACTTGTTACCGGTTTTCATCATTGACCGGTAATCAAGTGGTTTTTGCCATGTTTGACATCAGGACATCTATTCAAATGGTTAGATTCATACTACATCAAGATCGGTAAGAAGACCCTGGGTTGAGTGATCACTTTGATATGTACTTTGCCCAGGTTGTGAAGGAGTTTCTCTTGAACAATGACACATATACTGTTACATACATCCACTTTGTATTGGTCGTGGCTATGTCTTGTTATCTCGTAGATCCACTGTGTATTCTTCGTGGCTATGATCAGTTCAGGTCATAAGATTATATATCCAAACTGTATCCTCGGTGGCTATAACTTTTTATCAATACAATTATAGATCCGCAGTGTATCTTATGGCGGCCATATCTTGCAAGTCTTGATCACCCAAGCATAGGTATGCCTGCCCTGGGTTTGGAACATGTCATAATATTTGTTGGATGTTTGTGTGCAGCTTCTATCAGGTTCTCTGAGTCTATACCCTTTCTTGAAAGTGTACAAAGCATTTCAGTTATCAGTTCTCATCTTCTAACTTCATCCTTTGGGGGGCAATCTGTTACACATCAACATTACTTGCTTTGATAAGTGTCGCAAGTGTCACATGTTGCTCACAAGTGTTGCAAGTGTCAAGCAAAGCATGTTGCCATGATACCCATGTCATACTTATAACGACATTAAGAAGACACTTAAAATTCCTCAAACACTTGATTTGAAGGAAGAGGAATGGTTAACTGGAGTTAAGTACCTCTTGCCACCTGAAAGAAGCATTCAATCTAAGGTTTTAGAAGAGAGCACTCCCCTATATCACTCTTAGGAGCGCTGGTGCTCCTCTATAAAGTGCTAGGGAGCGTTATAACACCAAACAACCCTTCTGAAGGAGCACTATGCATTTCAAGAGCGTTGGAGCCCCCCTAAATCCTACTAGGGAGTGCTATAGCGCTCTGATGACCTTTTTGAGGGAGTGCTACCTATTTTGGGCAGCAGTTGATCTACTGAGGAGAATAAGAGGAAGATCTTTCAATCTTGGAAGGAAGTTGCATTCAAACTCTTGGTTCAGCCATGATCTTAGGGAAGATCCATAACTCAAGGAGGAAAATCCTCATCTTACCCTAAAGATACCTCAAGAGGTTAGGCCTCTCTAAACCTATATAAGCAGGCTCTATGATGGTGAAAGGGGAGGAAGAATTGGAAGCATGAAACCTATGATCTCATAGGAAACATACAATGAACTGAAGGAAAGTAATTAGTGAAGTTGCTATCATCTGGATCGTGGATATTTTGAGCAAGGGTTAGACAAAGGGGACTTGACGAAGCTGTCGCATTCACATCTATGGTTGTAAGTTACTTCTGTCATTGTTCTCATCAATATGACACACTTGGCTTGTTTCTTTCTAGTTTGTGTTTTATCTCACATGAACTTGTCTCTGATAGATAGATCTATTTCAAACTAATATTAATAGAGTAGGAAGTGGTTGTACTATTGTTTGTCTACAGGGCTCATCGAGGAGCGAAACATTGGAGCTCAACTTAGAGCGTGCAAGGACAAACGTCGAAAAAAGGTACTTCTTTTCTCCTTCCTCCTTCTACATTAGTTTGTATAGATATGAAAGGAATTCAGTGTCTATGTTATGCGTCTTTTGTCTTAAGAGTTAAGAGTCTAGCTCTCAAGAGGATATCTGCCTGTCAGCAGGGATATTTTCCTTCAACAAAATGATTTTCTTATTTATTAAAAAGTACATAAATTGGAAGCACCAATTTCCTATTTCTCCAACTACAACCTAGAAGGAGGATCCAATACCTTATTTACATGATGCAACCTGAAGGAAGCTCCAACTGCCTAATTTATCGGCTCCAACCGAAAGGAGGCTACAACCCCCTTTATTTCCCCCGTCCAACTGCTCTAAAATATAAATGTAGACCAATCTGTCACTACCTCTGTCTCTGTAACTGATAACCTATTTCTGTTGTTGTTTTTGATACTTCTATTGTTTCTATTGATATCGATATCTCATCAAGAATGCAACCACACATACCTCATACCAGCATTCACAAGAGATTTCTCCAAATCAAATGCTTAGGAATCACTAAGACATACCTATTACTAATTTTTTCATAATACACACCATAACATACAGAGGAAGACATACCTTCAACCTGTAGCTGACTTGAGTTTTATATCCTTGATCTTCAACAATTTTTCCTCACAGGTCCACGACCCTATTCATTTCCTTATGGTGGATGTTCTTGCTTAATTTTCTTCACTTCATCCCACGGATGTCCACACTTTTCCTCCCGAAACATATAGATTTACTCAAAGAAAATTTGTCTATAACTTCTTCTTTGTATGCTCGACCCTTGAAAACTTCTTCCTTCACTCGAGTTTGATGACTTCGACTCACTTCCTCAGATATGCCAATTTTTATTCACAAAAGTGATATTCAATTGAATATTCTATGTGTTTTAATGAGGATCTCATGCAACTGACATAAAACTTGTTAACTTATGATGCAACTTGTTAATTGTTTTTACAGTTACTTTAACATGCAACTGACATGCAAATTGTTAACTTTTGCTTACAACTCCTTTACCTTGACATGCAACATTTTAACTTATGTTTAAAGTTACTTTAACATGCAACTGACATGCATCTTGTTAACGTCTATTTACAACTCCTTTACCTTGACATACAACTTGCTAACTTCCTATTCAAGGGTTGACATCAATGACAACCAATCTTTCAAGAATTCAATGACAACCAATCTTTCAACAAATAATGTTTTAACAATTAATCTAAACAATTAATATTTCGATAACTAATATTTCAACAAATGAAAACATGACATAACCATTGGTGTGATCCAAAGTGTCCCATTATTAGCAAGAAAACCCTCCTCTTGGTCAAGTACAAAACCATATGAACTTGAATTTACACAAGAGACATATTTTCCATCATAAGGAAAGAAAGGGGGAATGGAGTGGTGATATGATCCAAGTGGATATCGGTGGCCACCCACCTATTCCAACTGGCTAAAAAAAAACTTCTGGAAATTTACTATTTTTAGGAGTTATTCGGTTCCTAAACTTTTAGGGCCATTTTGAGGCCTAAATGAAGTTTTTTCAGGATGGAGAACCACAATTATATCGAAAGGATATGATTCATTCCAAAAAATTAATATCCTCGATGATACCTTTCCAACAAGATATCGTTTTCCCCAAATGGAGATCGTATGCCAAATTTATGCCCCCAGGAAGTTGATACACCAAACTTCCCAAAATGAGGTCCACAAAATTATTGGCTTTTCATCTTTCAGGGTTAGGGTTTCAAATTTTATTTATGTTAGAAATGAATTTAGAGCATCATTGTAATCATCTTCTTGTGAATGTCAGTATCCATTACATCTCTTATCAGAGATAAGATGCCACCATTCCAGCGAGTCTTTCACTATATATTTCTACAATTTTGTACATTTCGCTCATTAATATAAATTGTGTATCATTGTATATTTGTGTTTATGGTTGAATCTCTAATATATTTATGTTAAATTATTAGATATATGAGATATATCTATACATTTATTTATTATATCTCTTCTCTCATTTCATGCCAAAAATAATCTGGATCAATGGTATCAAAGCAGGCTTCTCTTGATCATTTTTTTTAGTGCATGTCCCCGACAAGGTCTGAGTATAGAAAGTTGGGTATCAAGCTTGTCTCTCTTGAGGAAAATCACTCTCACATGTCCAAAAAACCCTCCATGGAGGAAGAAAATAAAAATGACATACCAAACAATTCTATTAATCTGTTGCTTGAGAAATCTCTCATGCGAATTGTTCCCACATCCTTCAATGCATGCCGATGTGTGTCTTCATAAAGTGTCCACTTTGGAGGAACCTCTCCTTTCACGGTACAATTTAATTTTGATATTCCCATATTTGAAGGACAGATAGATGAAAATGCCCTAGAAAAATTGTTAAATATGCTAGAAGGTTATTTCTCTATTCACAATTTTTTCGACCGGGAAAATATCACCTTCATGTTTCTTAAATCTCCCCCCCATGTCAAACATTGGTGGGAAACTTACTGGGATCAAAGTTACATAGAGAAATCTAGAATATATGGGGTCAAGCCCACTTGGGATTTTTTTGTGGATGCAGTCAAGGAACAATATTACCCTGTTGGTAACTATGAAGACCAGTACATGAGATGGACCAAACTGTGGCAAGAGAGATGCTAAGTAGTGTTAGATTTCACCAATACCTTCCATACCTTGTGCACCAATACGGGTATCAAAGACTCTGAGTGACATTTGGTTCTGAAATACTGTGGGGATATACACGGGTACATCCTAACTAAAATGGAGTTTATGTACATCTCATTGTTGAGAGTTGCCTATCGATATGCTGTCAAAATCGAGCAGAAATTTAGGCACCAGAAGAAGAGAGAGTTTGAATCTAAAAATACACAACAACCGAAGTATGATCAATATGACCCTAACAATCTGCCTCCCAAAAACCAATCCAGGCCATAAGAAAAGAAGGGTCATGGGAAGCTAAAGAAGGACATTGGAAAGTGGTGCAATTTCCAAAAAATACCCTAACACAAAACCGATGAATGTCACTCAAAGCATTCATTAGTGGCCGAGATAAAATAAAATGATCCGAACCCGGATACAAAATCAGATTCAGAAAATAATGGGAGAAGACATATCATCAATGTAGAACCCACTGATATTGTCACAACCACAACAATTTAACCTAAAGAACCAACAGATCCTGAAGTGGGGGAGCACCTCTTCCATTCACATATGTGCGTGAAGAGGACCCCATTGCATTTCATTGTTGATATTGGAAGCCAAAATAACCTCATCTCAACAGAGGTTGTAAAAAAATTGGGATTGTCGACAACACCACACCCGCAACCATACAACATCGGGTGGATTTGCCAAGGATGAGATATCCATCTCAAAAAACACTATCAATTTTCATACATAATCCAACCCTTAAAGGATGAGGTATTATGTGATGTTTCCCCACTAGATGTCTGTGATGTTCTTTTGGGCCAGCCATATATTTGGGAGCGCCATGATATTTATGAGTCTCAACCCCGTAGTGTCATTGTTACTCTGGAGGTAGATATCTACAGGATACCATAGGTAGTTCCAACTACTATCTGACCTAAAAAATGTTGCAAGGTAGTATCTCATACTACACAATTCATCTTCTTCATAGTTTTTTCAAAAGGTGAACACAAGAACAACGCAACCATTGCAGCCTCAGTCCAAGAAACTTCTATCTTGCAGAAGCAGGATGACAAGATTGAAGAAAAGTGTAAGGATTCCTTCTTCACAAAGTCATATTATGTCGCCAGACTGGTTAAAAATGTCCAACCCTTCCAACGATAGGTTTGTGATAGCCTTCAACAAGATAAGCAATGCAACTTATCCAACCAGGAATTTTTTTTATCAAGATGCAAATTCAGTAAACTTTTTTACCTCTACCTTGGGAACTCAATGCAATATCGGTGGCCACCCACCTATTCCAACTGGCTCAAAACAGTCTTCTGGCAATTTACTAGTTTTAGCAGTTTTTTTGTTCCTAAACTTCTGGGGCTATTTTGAGGGATTAAATGAATTTTTTCTGGGATATATCACCTCAATAACAACCAAAGCCTCTAATTGAGCCCACATATTTAATATCCTTGTTGATACCTTTCCAATGAGCTATCGTGCACCCAAAATGAAGATCATATGCCAAAGTTATGCCCCAAGGAATTGATACACCAAACTACCCAAAACGGGGTCCACAAAACTATTGGATTTTCATCTTCTGGGGTTAGGGTTTTGGATTTTCCTTTTGTTCAAAATTCCTTTAGAGCCTCATTGTAATCACTTCTTGTGAATGTGAGTATTCGTCACATCTCTTTTCAGAGATAAGATTCCACCATTCTAGTGAGTCTTTCACTCTGTATTTCTACAGTTTTGTACATTTCTCTCATTAATAGAAATTGTGTATTATAATATTCTGTGTTTATGGTTTCATCTCTAATATATATTTTTTATATTATTTGATATCTTATCTATCTCTATACATTTATTTATTATGTCTCTGCTCTCATTTCATGCCAAAAAGAATCTGGATCATGAGAGGATATATATGGTTCTTCCGAAAAATAATTCTCTCTCTGATCTATATATCGGATAATAAATAAAGATCCATACATGTGGGGTCCAACTAAGCCATTATAATTTTTGACATTTTCATTTAAATCCAATGCAAAGGAACATTAAAAAATTATTTAGATTCTTCATCCGCTAGCTGATATATTTCATGAGTAAGAGAAACTACATCGGAAATAAAATCATTGTTAGAAGACCTATCATCCAAAGGAAACCTATAACAAAGATGAGTAAATATGATAACAAAATATTGAAGAGATTTGTATTCATTCTTCTTAATCTCTAAATTTTCTTCACACAATTGATTATAATCATAATGCTCACAAGAATGAAAACATTCATGCATAAATTGTTCCCATGTGTGAATAGAGGCGATTGACAAAATCCCACACCAAACCTTGACCCGACCTGCAAAAGTGAGAGTGAACATCCTACAAATGACATGTCCATTAGTAATATTGTGAGAACCACAAAAATTCCAGGAATGTAAAGCATGCCCATATGCAAAGGTTTCACCCTTGTCATCAAATTTAAGTTGCGACAAGAAATGTAAAATATTTCTAGGAGGTTTGGGAGGTACAGTACCAAAAAAACACCACCATAAAGGGATATGGGATGGAGCCATTAGTAAATGAAACACAAATTAACAATAATGATTCCAAAGGATAAGCATGTCTTCAATCCCTCCTTCCAACACCCTTTTTGTTGATAGGCCTGAATGGCTTGTCAAGTAGGTAAGCAAGAATTCCTTATGGCAAGTCCTAATTAGACCTACTCTCGTTTGGTATAGCATTTCCAACGCATATATGGGCCTCACTTCTTCTCAGAATTAAAATAATAAAAATGGGAAAGACAACAGACTACCTCCCAAAGAGTTCTAATTAACCCTAAGGATAATCTAACTGAAAGGAAACTAATCTAATTCTAACTAGTTATAATCTATCCCAAGAGAAAATCTCAAAGAGTGAGTATAATGAAAAATAACACCATGTGAACCAAAAATAGTTCATGTATTCCAATGATAAATGAAAACAAAAATGCCACATATACACAGACAAATAGTTGTACAATACATCCATAACATCATTTTTGTACCCACAATGAAACATGTGACAACATGAGCAGACAAAAGAAAGTGCAGAAATAATTCATACAACAAAATCTTATATACTCATCTAGAATATAAATGCATAAAGAATATTCTCATGTACATTCATCAAAGCCACAAATTTTAAAAATGTCTCTAGCTCTTTATTACTTAGAAGTAATAGTACCATATTTTGTTACAAAGGGAAAAAGTCTCTCTATACATCTTACATTTTCTCTTTTATAAGAAAAGAGAGAAACTCTTTAGTTCTAGTGATTGTTTGTTTCCTTTTCATTTCATTTCTTATCTCATATTTTAAATTTTTCCTAAATTTTTAAAAATGAACATGTGAGCATTAAAAACAAAAGTTGAAGATACTTTTGGGTGATTATTTTCACCGGAAGGTAGTTTACAAATGATATTCATTAAAAAATATTACTAACTCTACTTGCTCTTGTCTTCTTCTATTTCTCGGAATGTTTCTGTGCATTTCTAACATAAGGATATTTAATAAGAACATCTTATATTCTTCTTCTTTGTTTCATCTTTCCATTGTTCCCTTGCTAGTTCGATTTTGACTCATGTAGTTTGATATATAACTACTTGAACATGCATAACCCATTTTCTGAGTAAATTCAAGCATGCTCTATTTTCTGTATTTTCGAAGGATTTTTTTTCTCTAAATTTGCTAAAATTTAGCATGCCATATTGTTATTCTCTCCATATTTCCAACAAGCTATATCAGGCTTGATTTTTTTTCCTATAGCCTTGGTCATAGATGTTTGAACTCTGCACATTCATTTTCCCCCCAAATCCATGGAATGTTGTTCTTTGCATTTTATGACATCTTCTATAACATTTTTGGCCTGGAGAGCTCAACCACTACATTCCTTTGTCAGCTAACTTTTTGACAAGGTATCATGGGTCCAATTCTGACACATGTAGATTTGGATATGGCCATTTTAAAATTTTTGCTCAACAACCCTTGATGTTCCTATGGGTGAATATGGGTTGTTAATCCTTAGATTCTGGTCATGGAAAGATTCCTATGTGTGTGGTAATTTGTTACTGGTTTCATCTATTTGAGTTTATGAATGGGTATAAAGGAATGGTGCACTCTATGTTTTGTAATGTCTAATAGGGGTTTATCCTTTGGTTATTAATTTTTGGAAATCTAATGTAAATTTTGTGTAATTTAGAGGTTGGTTCCTCATCCTATAAGGTAATTGTTAGACTTCGATGAACACTTGTGAAATTGCAAGAGTCAGATATGCCTACATTTTTTTTCTAAATATGGTTGTAGATATTTTAAATGCTTATATTGCATCCAAGAGAGCCAGGAGAAACGTTAGTGATATGATCCTAAAAGACCCAAAAACTGTAATCCTGGGAACGAGTCCTCAATCTTGATAAAAACCATAATTGAATCAGAAATATTGATATTCATTGATTCTATGGAAGCAAGATATATTGAACTTTGATTGAGGGAAGCCTTATAATCTAAATTTTATTAAGAACAATTCATAGTTGTTGATTCTACGTAGCAAACAAATCTAGGTCATTCATATGGAGAATACAGTGGTCAAAGTGATTGAGGTAAAGGTGGTATGGAGTCTGATGATGAGGTGATCTAGGAGGATCCAAAATGTTCAAAAATTGATTATCTCAAATTATATTTAAAATCACTTCATTATATAGAGCTTGACGAGATCTTTCCAATGATGTGTGAATCGCTTCAAACAAATATGGCCTTTCAAATTTAAAAAAAAAAACAAGGAAAAAGGATGATTGGGAAATCCCTATAGATGATGTCAACATGATGTCAGTGTGATGACATGTCAACACCACAAACTGACACATGGCATCTATAAAACTGAGTTGGATGAATCAGAGAATGATATGTGTCCTTTCATACAAGATGATGTTATCATCCATATGATAAGTGGCAAGCTCAAAGAGTGACACATGGACAAGTGACATCAACATGCTAACATGGCAGCATGAGAGATTGCCATGTGGCACCAAGATTTTGCACATTTAGCACCCAATTGGACTAGTTGGAAAGTGTCACATATCATCCATATGGATGATGTGGCATACCATACGGTCCACGTGGCACCACTGACAGAGTGACACATGGAAAATACAATGTCTTAAGGAGGATAAGAAAATGATTCAAAATCATTTGATATGTTATGAATAATTCCATAGAGGTATTACTCATTAATTGGAAAGAGAGTTGCAGGCTAAGGACCATATATTGGCACAACTCCATGAAGTTGGAAAAGTGGACAAGGAAAGGTCTCCTATGAAAAAGAGACTATCTCCTATAAAAGGTTTACAGATAGTAACCGAGGAAGATGATTCATCATATTCTTCTACTCCTTGTCAAGATGGAGAATGCTCTAGGATGGTTGAATTAAGGAGAAATTCAAATTAAGAGGTCTTTCATAAGAAATTGATCTTGCCTTCAAGCCTAGGGAAAGGTATCAAATGAAAAGCATATACAAGAAGAGATGAACATTCCAATGAAGGAATGAAAACATATCCCACCAGTAAGACCGTTATTAATTTATGGTCTATGTATCCATGTTTTTTCTATGGAAATAATAACCATTGTGTGGAGAAATGTTAAAAAAGACAATCCTTGTAGGAAAATCCATTTAAGAAAGAGGTCAAAGGAAAGGGTCATTTTCCAAGAAAAAAGAATAGGGAAAGTAGCAAGAACGGATTGGTGTTCTAGGATATGAACAAACACTTGTGCACTCATTGTGGTAAGAGTGGAAATCATGTTGAGAAGTGTTGGACACTTCATCTAGACTTATGTCTGAGGTAGAAAGAGGAAGATGCAAAGGCACTTACAAGAAGACAGGTAGCAGCCTCAACAAAAGTTGATAATTTTGCTGAGATATTTGAGAGAGAATTCCTCTTGATGGTTGGTCTTAACGATATAGTGTATGAAGACATGATGGTATGGTTCATGGACAATGGCTCATCTAGCCACATGGTAGGAATGGGATAAATATTCCTTACTTTCTTAGAAATTGACATAGAATGTTATGTGGGATCTGAGACTAACACCAGACAAGCAGTAAGAGGAGTTGGTTATGTAAGGTTCTAGCTCGAGTTGGGATAATTTTAGGGGATAGAAAATATGTGATATGTTCTAGAGTTGAAAGTAAACTTACTCCCAGTTTCATCTTTCAAGGATGAAGGATATGAATTTACTTTACAGGATGGACAAGTACTAGTGTATTCAAAGGAAGATACTCAAGACACAACGGTGGTGCTTGGTGTTAGAAAGGAGAGACTATATAGGTCACTTGGATGGCCTATAATTGGATCCAGTGGCTATCTGGATTTAACATAAGATTCAGTTTTAGAGACATTGTTAGAGACAAGAAGTTGTGAGACTCCTTCTAGTACTATTGGAATAATGAGTCCATAAAGAATCCACCTATCCCGTCCCTGGATAGATATTAGAAAAAACTCCATTTTGGAAAAATAGTTTGTAAATATGTATATTTTCAAATAACAATGTTAGCATGCATATGTAAATACCTTCTAAATTATTTTTCCATTGTTGTAATAGAGGGTTTTATAACCCACTCTTGGATAATTAGAGAGTGAGAGGGATATTGTTGGGGTTTCTAAATACTTTCGACAAAAGTAAAGGAAATTGTTATAATATTGTCTTATTATCAACTAATGAACTGAATATGGATTTAATTTCCTATGTAAAATCATTCTTATTATGAAGTACAAAGTTGAAAGAAAAAAATAATGCAGGCATTGGACATGCAAATTGAGAGTAGGAAGAGCATGATAGATATAGAATTCTTCCTAGAGCTAGTAAATAAATGACCTTTCTGTATAGATAGAAGGCGAAATAAGTATGCTTTATGCTATGAACATCTCTAGGATGTTAAGCCATGTTCATGTAATATGTATACCTTATCCATAAGAAAGTCAAATGGTATAGATGTTTGTGGAAAACATGTTTATATTTTTATTTCAAGGTAGGAGAGAGGAAATGAACATGAATTTAATTCAGAGACTCCTACAGATACATCAAGAAGTACATGAAAAATTAAGCCAAAATGGGAGGATCATAAAACAACATTCGACATGGATTCATGATTGTCGATATGGACTATCTTCAAGAAAGAGAGAACGAGATGGGAGTGAATGTTGAGTTCAAGATTCATATCTATATGTTGCATAGAAGATAGTTAGTGAGAAGACTTCTCTAATGAAGGAACTAGTGATCTAGAACCAGATCCATATATATATATCCAGAAACTAGCACTAGTAGCCATAAGCAAGATCCAAAGTCAGAGTTGTTTCCAAGAGCTAGAGTTAGAGCCATGTTCCAGAGAAAAAAAATAAAGTACACTGATATAGATTGGTTTCCTTGAGATTTTGGAATTTCAAAAAGGAGATTAAATCCATATCCAAGATGAATATCCAAGGAAAATATCAAGTCTGAGATGGAAATTAGTGCAAGTGTATTTCAACATGCTGGAAGAGTGAAGAAGCTTTATCATCACTAAGTTGTTGAATAATCCATGAATGGAAATTCAGTAAGGTGGAAGAGTGAAGTAGAGTTATCATCACTAAGTTTTTTAAATATCCATTCTTTTGGAGGAAAAAAATTTCTTTATAGGTAAGGTGTGATAAAGGAGGATCTAGAAAACTTAAAGAGATCTAGGAGGATCCAAAATGTTAAAAAAAAATTCATCTCAAATTCTATTTAAAATGACTTCATTGTGTAGAGTTTGACTAGATATTTCCAACGATGTGTGAATCTCTTCAAACACACATCATATGAGAAATTTATGGACTTTGAAAGATTCAGAAAAAATAGGGCAAAAGGATGATTACGTAGTGCATACAAATGACGTCAGTGTGATGATGTGTCAGCACCAAAGAATAACACATGGCATATGTATAGATGAGTTGGATGAATAATAGGACGTCATGTTTCCTTCTATATAGGATGACGTCAACATCTGTACTGTTGGACATTGGGTTCAACACTTCCTGTGAGTTTCATGACATGGGTAACCCCCTTTCATGGATCCTAAATATGGATATTGTCGTGGAGATTAATGCCTATGGGTTTTGGTATAATGAAAATCATAGTCCAAAAAATGGCATCAAAGCCACATGTCTCAAGTTTGAAATTTCTTGACACGTATGGGGAAAGGAGATTGTTGGAAAATGGGTTCAACACTTTCCACGAGTTTCGTGACATGAGTTGAGCCCCACTTATGGATCCTAACTCTGGAAATTGTGGCGAAGATTAATTCCTATGGATTTTGTTATAATGATAATCATAGTCCAACACGTAGTACAAGTGGAAATCTTATAAATTGATGCATGGACAGGTGACATCAACATGTTGACACAAAAACACGAGAGGATGCCACATGTCACTCCAATTTTGCACATTTAGCATCCATTTGGAAAGTTCCATGTGTCATCTATACGGATGACATGGAAGACTGTATGGTCCACGTGGAACCACTGGTAGAGTGAAATTTTTCCTACTATATGATGATGTGGTGAACAATAAGCGACACATTCAACAGTGATGTTGCAGGGTCATACACCAAGTGGCAACAAGTGGACCAATCATAGGCTACCACATGGGTCAATCAAATGGTGCCACATGGAACCTTCAAGAAGCCCAAGTTGGGTTGGGGATCAAAATTGTTTTGGTTTGAAGAGATTTGAACCCTATACCAACCAAAAAATATGTCAAGGGAATATTCCACTCCTTAACTATAACCCTCGACCATTGCACCAACCACACATTTGTTGAAACAAGCACCAGAATAATTTATTTAATATTGATGCCATGTCACTGCCAAGGTCTAGCCATGATTTTGGTCAACCTAGGATATTTAATGGGAACATATTTTGAGAAAAGGGAGTACATGGAATTGTGTGCAGTGTATAATATGATGCATTGGAATGTGTGCCAAAAGGAGCAACTATGGTGAGTTTGTCTCATTTTGCATGTCATTGAGCACTTTGTCCAAACATAGTCATGTTTATACACATTCTTCTTAGTTTTTCAAGAGGAGCATAATGGTGATGTCTATTTTGTACTAAAATGTTGTTTATGAATATATTAGTTCAGAGTTCCTTGTATGATAGTTTTAGCACATTTTTTTGCATGAAGAAGGGGGTCATTTTAAGCTTGTTTAGAACATAGTTGAGTTTATACTCATTTTTCTCAGAATTTTGAGAGGAATTCAATGAAAAATTATGTTTCTAAGGTTGAGAAGCAGAATTGAAGAGTGATTTCAATATTGTCTTTGTAAGCCCATTTCATTGTAAATTTTGACATTTGAGATTAATGAAGAGTGGTCTCACTATTGAAAAGGGACCCGAACATGTATCCCAGGATGGGTGAAATTTGTCATCAAATCTTGTCTTCTAAGTTCTTTTATTTTATGTTGTGTTTTCTCTCATTATTATACTAGTTATTCATCATTTTATGAAGTTTTTGGATAAGTAAAGGGATTCACACGTTTTATGCAAATCTATCAAAAGAAGATCAAAAATAATTCTGAACTAGTTTAGATGTTAATATGTGTTAAAGAGTATTTTGAAATCTAAGTATTTTCAGATCACGAGGTATGAGAGACCCAAGAAGAACTATATTAATTATGCTGAATATTTATCATTCCTTCCAATTCTAAAAATCGTGTCACAACCTATGTCTTTATGGTTTATGGGTGTGCAAATATATTATGCGTAATGGCCAGATAGAAGTTTCGTGGTTTTAGGAACTCATGTCCAAACCCTAATTATTATTTAGATCTAGATAGAGGTCACAATGGTGAGGAATCAACCTTGATTAAGTAACAAAATCAATACAGACGAATTGGGCACATATAAAATCCATTCTATAGAGTAATTGAATGATCAACGTAGATTTAGTCAGGGAAACCTTTTCCAAATAAACAACCATGATTATATCATCCAGACCCTCCATATCAGGACCCCAAATTCCATTAATGAGTTATGTCAAAAATGATACCATTTAGTGATCAACGATGATATCTATTTAACGATTCCCGATGAGGACTCCATAATCACTGACGACAAGAGACATGGTAATCATGTTGACGAGAAGTGGGGTCAATGACACTGATATGGGGAAAGTAAATCGACAGTTTCAATTAAGTCCTTTAAGATTGAGTCAATGGTATATAATGACTTAAGTGGACCCTTTTCATCAAGATTGTTACATCATCAAGCTAACTAAGCATTGTGTATTTTCTCCTTGATTAAACGACGTTACTGACACTTTTGTCCCAAGGATGAGCATTTGTTACGTGAAGAGAAAAGGGTTAGTGCCAGAGTTAAGGAGGATCTTCAGGTAATTTTGTTTGCTTGGTGCATAATAGAGTGGTTCTAGATGCGTCATCGTTGGAAGATAGAATTATCAGAGTGGTTGAGAACCAAGAGTGATGGAGCTCCAATGAAGAAAAGGTAAGAGGGTGTTGTCATTGGGGGGTGAATATGGAAGAATGAGATACCTCAAGTGGGTAAGTTCTTGATGAAGAAAAGGTAAGACCCAATATTTAAATGAGGGCCCCACGACCCACATGGTGGGTGTCATGTTGGATGGAAAAAGTAACAGGGTGCCATGTGGATGCCATGTGGTAATGAGGTGGAAAAAGTGAATGAAGGCTTGGAAACTTAAGGATTCCATAAATTTTTATTTGGAAATCGGACTTAAGTATGGTTATAGTCATTGGAAATCTCTCGATGAGAAGAATCCAACTATGATACTTGGTTAGAGAAAATAATAGAAGAAAATAAGGGGAAATCTCAATAGGCCTTGGGCCTAGGTTTCTAGAGAGAGGGAAGGACAAAAGAGAAACCTGATAGATATTAATCCAAAGAGGATCGGGGAAAGGTATGAAATAAAGGGGGATATAATAGCCTTGAGAGCTTCAAACCTTCCATCCAAGGTAACTCACTTCCCAATGAGGGATATCCTAGTAAGGATCAAGGTCAAGGTTTTGGATAAGGATCAAGGCTTCAGTCGCATTACCACAATGGTGATAAAAAGACAAATCTAAATGAGGCTTGGGAAATAAAAGGTTTAGTTCAATATGTTGGTTGTTGGCTTCAAATTATAGGCAAGATCTGAATAGAAAGAGGTATAGGAAATAGGAAGAAGATCAAGGGATCCCTCCACATATATCTCAAGGTTGGAGAAATCATGTGAAGAAAGTAATGCTACTAACATTCTCCTGCAAAAATTAAGAATGATATTCGCCATGCGATCAAAAGAAGACTTGTCAATACATCATAAATAGTATATTCCCTACCTTCTAGCCAATTTGTAAGAGAGTGTTAGGTTTATTTAGTGATAAAATGGTGGTTGTAGATGAGTTTCCTAAAACTACATGTGACAAGACTCAACTCAAAATAAGGATCAATATTCATGCGATTTAGACTCAGAGTTCGAAACAAAATATTAACATATAGATGAAAATGCATAAAAGTTGAAGATATTAAGCATAGGATGTCAACAAGGGAATGAAAAAATTGAATTAGTCAATCAAAAAATAATCAAGAGTAAACTCATTCGAAACATGAAATAGAACACCGAACCTTGAAACCATATAGGATCATAAATAACTTCAGAATCAACATAAATTTTGAAGATAACGTATCAATTCCATCATACAAATGTCAACAAAATATCATAAGTCAATAAGCATCATGAAGACATTTGAAATCATCAGATCGAAATAAATAATCAACACCCATCAAATACAATCATCAAACAAGATTAAATCCCCAACTCCCTCAAGGTAGGAAAATAATAGCATTAGGCTCAAGCAGTAGAGGATTAGGAAATAGGTTTGAAATTTTAGTAGTGGGGGGCTTTCCTTTCACTTTTACAAGAAAAAGTAAAGGAGGGTTGTTGCGTCCACAACACCTTGCATTCCATGTTTGTTGGTAGAAACTGCAACATTGTCAAAATGACTTGGGCATATGTTCTTTAATTATAGATAATGTCTTTTCTTACAAGTCAACAAGGAAACTTACTAAAATAAGAAACTATTTTGATCTTATTTTATTTTGAGACTGTAAAGAACAAATAAAAACTATTTACATTTTTTCTAAAACTCAAAAGAAAATTATGAAAATAACACAATGCAATGTTGAGAGAAAAGGATAATATCATAGTAAGATCAAATCAGTATTTATAGAAATCAAACCATGAAAAAAGAACAATAATTTGTAACGACCCCTCTGTTGCGTCAAAAATTAGTGATGTACAAAAGAGGTACAATTTTTTTTTTGAACAAATGTTAGTACAAGTGAAAATGCGTCATAACATGTATTAATAACTACACAATCAATTTCATCACAATGAACTGAAAGCAACATCACTATTATTCAATCAAACGTATCTTATAAACATGACATAAGGAAGCTACCCTCCCAACCTATCATGTATGGTTAGGACTTCCAATACACATAAACAATGATCAAGTCCAAGATTCATCCGATTGATTTTGACCACTTAAGGTCTCAGGACTCGTGATTGTTCCAAGGAACAAGGAAGTATCTAATTCCCATTAATTCAAACATACATGTCTATTCAACTAGAATTATCAACATACTTAACCATCAATTCATCATAGTGAAAATAATCTACACTAGTTAATCAATCTTCAAGAAACATTGAGTGTAAACCAGTAAGAGGCTTCAACATAAAGAATAATAACCCAAAGAGCATAGGTGAAATTTTAGTCTCATCTAGCTGAACTATGCATCTTCATATTAAGGAATATCTTCTAAGAATATATATCAGGAATTTAAAGCCTAAAATTATATATTCATTTGCAAGAACCCACAATAAGATCATTCTTCTTAAGCAATACATTAAATTAGATGCTACTTTGCATTATGTATCTAATTTAAAAAACTAATAAAAATCAATCATAAATAACAATTAATAAGAAGTCCATGCTTTCATATCCATATCAAATAACTAAGAGGTTCAATCATAACAAGCAATATGAAAATATTCCAAGACTACCTTACATTTCCATTGCAAGAAACTATAGGAAGTTCAATCCCATAATTAAGAATTAGATAAGATAAATTATATGCTATCTTGCATATGCATATATAAGGACAATTAAATAATATCAAGTTTTATTTAAACAATAAAAATAAAGAACCCAATGTTGGCTTATTAACCCAATTAAAAGAACTAAAGGAAGAGCCAACAATAACATAAGAATCCAATGTCAACCTACAATTACATTCAAATGTATTAAGGAAGACCAAATCTTATTTCAACCATATGTAAGAATGCAATTTCTATCTTAAAAATTCATTAAAGGAGTTAAGGGAATACCAATCGTAATAAGTAAATGATAGAATTCAACTACCCTGTGTATCCATTTAAGAGAATAAAGAGAGACCCAAGTATTTTAACAATATATAAAGAAATCAATACTAATTTAAAATACATTTAAGAATTGAGAAAAACAAGTCTTATTAAGTCACAAATAAAGCACTCACACACTAACTTATAAATCCATTTAAAAATTTAGGATGAAAAATCTTAATTGACCATAAATAAATAATGTTTAGAGGCTAAATCACATATCCATACTAAGGAAACAAAGAACGAGTTCCAGAAACTTTCCCAGCCGCTCATCTGGTGTGCACAAAAATCCAAAATTCATTCCAGACCTCAATCCGAGCCTCCATCCGACACTCAATCCCACACTAATTTATGATAAATTAAATTAAATTCAAGATGCAACAAAAACGATTTTATTAATTACATATCCTCATAGGAAGGGACAATAATTGATACAAGGTATGTCAAGAAGTGGCAACGACAGGTAAGAGGTGAGTGAACTTGTATATGTCAAGACAATCAAACCGTTACAAAACTCACACTTCTTGGTGTTTACTCTATGAATAATACCATTATTTTTAAATGTGGAAAATCAATACAAAAACAATTAACTGGAAATGGGAAGCCAGAGACGAACAGGTTAAATAACACTATTAATTTCAAGAAGGACGTTGTCAAATGGAACTTTATCTGATACCTGATACAGACCTTGATCTGAAACTTGTTCCGAACCTTGAAATGAAAAAACAAATTATGATAAATTCGAATGTAAAATTTTAGGAAGCGAATAGATTTAGGAAATGGTTAAGCTTGAAGGAAACACATAAGTACTCAGGAAGGTCAAGCTATTTATGCATCCCCAAATTAGTTCCACGAATTATAATACTTTGAAATTAAAATTCAAAAGATGAAAATAAACATAACACAAATCACTCAATCAAATTATGGAATTGTTTTCTAATAGAGAAGAAGGAAATCCAAAACTACAAATTTTCAATCCTTGACATCAATCACTAAAGAAAAAATTCAAAAGCTTCTATAGGTTGGGAAACAAAGAAAGCCCCAAATTTCTTTTTCAGAATTAAATTAAATACAAAGATCTATAAAAATTCCCTCTTGGAATTTGTACATGTCATTTTTCCAGAACAAATTTATAATATCAACTACTAGTCATACAAAATGCTACAATGAACCAATAGAACACTAAAATCAAGATTTATAAAAATAAATCAAGGATAAGGGAAGAGGAAGAACAATCACTCAAATTGGAGATTTCTGAGTTGTTCGAAGGATTGAGAGAAAACTCAAATTTTAAAATTTCATACCACTTACGCATTTGAATATATGCCAACTACAATTTGTTTTCGGTAGTTGTTTGACCAAGACAAATAAATTTTAAAAATTATAATAAATAATCGAAGGAAACATACATAAGGGGGTTCAAATTTCTAAGATGTGGATGAAATTGACTGTGCATATTTAATCAGTTTGCATTTTGTTTGTAATTAAATCCGTTTATGAAAATAGGGTAGCATCTAAACACATTGACCATAAGATTTTTCCTAATCCCATTGCCTAAAATTTTGCAGCGATAAAGATTTTGGATTGTGAATTGATTGGAAACAATCAAAAGAACTCTAAATTGGTATTGCCATTTAATTAGTAGTGGTTATAGAGTCTCCACGAAATTCTTATTCCAAGAAAAAATTTAACCATTACACAGTGAAAACGAATCTACAAATTTGATTTGGGAAAGAGGTTAAACAAAAGAATAATTAAAAATTCCAACAACACTGTAAACCTGGTTTTGTTCTGAGAAATTGAAATCTGAATTACTAATCACAAGGGTTATTTATTTATTCATGGTTTTTCCCAAGCACAACCCTATATAATACACAATATTCTCAGCATGCATCATGAGACATTTCATCATTAATCACATATGTGAAAATAATAAGTTAATCAAAACTCTGATATGCAATCATTGGCGGCAACTAAGAAATTCACATTCTGTATGTATATATCCTAGAAACCATTAATCATTTTGAGAAATCAAGATGAAAACCATTATCATAAATTTATCTTCTAGATTTCAATAAAAACTATCAAGGACTTGTTGATTCAAGTTTATAATTACAATCAGTTTATGGCGAATTTACAAGAAGTCTATTATGAAAATTAAATCTTAATACAAACTCAAATTTCAAAATAAGAATGCCATAACCGATGACGAAGAAATATGAAGATGTTCTTTAGCAAATAGTGCTCGTTCCTTTCTCCCACTTTCTAATTGTTGATACTTCACTAGTACCTCGCTGCCAACACTATGGATACTCTTTTTCCCCCTTAGCCCCCCGATCCACAAAGGGACCAAGCACAAAAAAACTAGAAAATACTCTAGCTCCAAGCTTGCCTCGCAAGGTAGAGCCACCACCCTAGATAAATCTTGGCATCCCAACTCTCACAAGTAAAACCAATCAAAAATAATTTGGCAGCATAACTTTACCAATTACGAGTGTGATCATTTTCCCATCTAGACCATTTGGTTTATAGGAATTTACTCACTGACACATGTCCACATGCACAATTAATTATATTTCTAATTAAATCAATTAGTATTATTCATCCTCTCCCCAAGTTGCACAAGTAATTACATATTTTATTTTAATTAAAAGTCCATTTTCCTCGCATTTCTCAAATGTGTTCCTTAAATCAATCCTAGTTGTCTATTTATTCCCCGGATTCTTATTCAATGATTGAAACCTTACTAAATATGAGTTAGAGTTAAAATAGGAGTCTTCTTCTAGTTAGACTAGTGGTATCTAAACTCTAGATACCATTCTATGTGTACACCTATTCTCTCATGCTTTATTCCTTTATTATTTTAAAATTACATTTTGGTATTTTCTTGCCCACATGTGCGTTATATCAAATATTTTATATTTATCTCACTTTTTCTTTTAGATTGATTTATCTCTAATATTTTAGTTTATTTAACATTTTATTTTAGTCCCCTAACTAAGCTTAGACTTAGGCTTTGTCTTAGAATAGGCTTAGACTTATATGGGGATTAATAAAATTACTCATTAATTAATTATTTTAAATCCGATAATGTCAAATTAATTTATTGTTTTCTAGGCCACCTAGATTCATTGACTTAATTTTTTTTTAAATTACGCGACGTGTCCTTTAAGATGAAATCTCGTGCTCCAAGGGTGCCACTCGCTTTTTGACTGGTTTTGGTAGTTGTCAAATCCTTGGAATCAACACCCCACTCGAGCGACCTTGTGAGACACTAACAGATTCTAAGGAATAAGGACCCTGCTTTATTGCGTGCCACTTAGAAATCTTCGTGAGCGACTGTCTCAGTCTGTCCTCACGAAATAGTGGACCTCTCGAACTAAGTAATCATTAACCTACAATTTGAGCCGCGACAAGAGTGCTAGTAGGTTGTGACAGGGACTCTTTCACACCTCTCCCTCAATGTCTAGTTTTTTGTGCTTGGCCCCTTTACTCCTTATGTGAGTAAGATTAGTAAGTATTCATCATCTTGCATACATAAAAAAAAAACTGTGAATGATACATATACAAAATCATATTATAATCGATCATATGCCACATTTTCATAAATGAAATAATCAAACCAATACAATCCACTCCCTGACTCAATCTGGAGTCCAAGGAGGTCCATTGATGCCATCGACATCTATAATCTATCATGTGTTCTTCACACTCATATAAACTCATCAATAGCATATGTCAATACATATATTAAGTAACAATAAATGACAACCCATCAACATCATCATGAAAATCCATAGTCAAAACAAATAACATTGTACTATAACCGGATCACTTGCATGCAAGTGTCCTCAAGAATAAGTCGATAACATGTGCTCAATAGAGAGAGATGTTAAATACACGCCCTCTTCTTTTAAAATTCATCCCTAAGTTGTAAAGTATATAAAATGTAGTAAATAAAAGTATCTGACAAGATCTATATGTCTAATCTATCAAACAAGTAAGGAAACTGTTGACGCATATCATATGCGTCCTCCCAGGTAGTCGAGTGTGGACTATAATTGTCCCACTGGACCTTGATCTGATCGTCTATTCGACGTCGTAGTTGTTGAATGCGATGGTCTAGAATGTGGATTTTCTCCATCATGAGAGAACCCTCGTCTGAAACCTACAAGCACTCATGTAAATCATATGTGTAAGATCACTACCATAATGTCTCAAAATTGATACATGAAAAACATCATGCATATGCCTCAAAGAAACATGTAAGGATAGTCAATAAGATATGGCTCTCTTCTTTTCCACAACTTCGAAAGGTCCCACAAACCTAGGAGAGAGTTTATCACCCTTTCCAAACTTGATTGAAATCTTGTGCAGTTTGACCTGCAAGAAAACACGGTCACCAACTTCATAATGGTGGTCAACGTGATGTGCATCAACACAATTCTTATGTATATATTTCACTTATTTAATACTTTGTCTTATTAATTTCATTTCTTCTTCCATTTCTTGGATCACTTCCGGTCATACCGTGACCCTATCCTCAAGTCAATCGCAACTTAATGGTGTCCAACACGGTCACCTGTAAAGAAACTCAAATGATTCCATCTTAATGATACTTTGATAGATGTTGTTGTATGCAAATTATACCAGTGGAAAGAAATCTTCCCAACATTTATGTTGGTCCATTACATACACACACAACATATCCTCCAAAATTTGGTTTGTTCTTTTTGTATCCATATCTATCTCAGGGAGATAAGTTGTACTAAATTTTAGTTGTGTTCCAAAAGCCTCTTGGAAACTGACCCAAAATAGTCCTATAAACATTGATCCTTGATCAGATATGATCCCTTTTGGTACACCATGAAACCTTACAATCTTGTTGAAAAAAACTCTAGCTATGTCTGGTGCCTAATACGTCCTACGTACAGGAATAAAATGTGCACTCTTCATCAGAGTGCCAACTACTATGAAAATTGAGTCATGTCTCTTTTCCCTCAATGGAAATCCAACAATAATGTCCATCTAAATGAATTCCCATTTCGATTCTGAAATAACTTGTGGTTGTAATAATCTTGTCAAATGTCTATGTTCGAATTTCACTTACTGACATTATGGAAATCTCACCATGTAACTAACTATGTATGCTTTCATTCCCTTCCAGAAGAA
>ML836116.1:11577-33747 GCA_009831015.1 Picea engelmannii
ATAAAAATATATATATATATATATATATATATATATATATATATATATATATACATATATATATATATATTATAAATAAAATAAAATAATAACATTATTAAAAAGCATGGTGGTATTTTTAAACAAACATCTTATACCTAAATAAAAATTATACAATTAAAACTCTGATTTTAAAATTTATATAAAAATTAAAACTCATTTTAAAAGTTATATAAAAATCTAGTTTTAAATGTTATGAATATATTTTAAATAATTCATTTCCATTAATATATTATGGTGGTATTTTTAAACATACAACTTATACCTAAATAAAAGTTATACAATTAAAAGTCTGATTTTAAAAATTATATAAAATCTAGTTTTAAATGTTATGCATATATTTTAAATAATTCCTTTCCATTAAAATATTGTTGTTTTTTTAATTTTGATTAAAAATCTTGTTTTAAAGTTACCTATATATTTTGAATAATTACTTTCCATTAATATATAAATAATGTACTATGAAAATAAATTATTAATTAACATGAATTTTACAACAATTTTTTTAGATTTTAAAGGAGATAATATTAATATTTTTCGATTTTAAAAGAGATAAAATTATTAGTCCCTAGGTGTAGAGGGACTATAGCGATCGATAAATCGTTGACTTCATATTAGTCTATCCTTTGATCACAAATATTTCCATATTCTCTATTGTTGGAACCATGGAACTGAAAACATCGATTTTTATATAAAAAAAGGTATCATATTTGTCATGATCTGATTGGACAAGGGATTGGAGGTCTTATTGCTGACTTCGTTATTCCCAATGTTATATATGTTGGCATATCCAAAGTATTTGATCATATATGGTATTTTTGAATCATATATTTTCTTATGCATTCCTCGAAGGTGGATTAATGTTAGCATTAATTCGAATGTTTGGTTTAGCATTTTATGCTAGGTAAATTTATGGCAATGTTTGATATGGTGGCATATCCAAAGTTTGGCTTTCCAATACATTCTCTGGTGTTCGAACTGTTGTTACAAAAAATCTAACTATTTTTTTGGAATACGTCAGAGACCTGCCACTTTGAATATCTTTCTTAAATGTTTACAGTGCATTTATGAAAGACTTAAATGTTTACCTAACAGGCTTGGTAGTGTTGAATGGTTACTTAACAGGCTTGTTAGAAGTCATTTTCTTTCGTTTTTAAAATTTATATGCTACAACGACATTGCTGGTTCACTGGTCCATGCTTGTTTTTTGCATGCCACTAATTTCTTATTTGCATGTTGTCATTGTTGTTGCTTGCATGTTCGTGTTGTTGTAGTTTGCACGTTTGGGTTTCTGCAATCGCGATTGGAACAACATCGTTCTTAGGGGAGTGGTTGTTGCCTGCTTCTTTCTTCATTGTATGTTGTTTATTGTTGCTTGATTCGACTTTGCAGGGTTCTGGTCCTATGCCTCCACTTGGGCCTTTTGGTGCTTCTTAGCTGGGTTCTTATTTGGTGCTTGTTCTTGTTTTCCCAGGGTTTGGAATGTTGGGATGCTACATCTGTTGGTGGATCTATGGTTACATTTTTTTTCACTACAGTTTGCATAGAATACTATTAAGATAAAATAATAGAGTAAATAATTGCAGGCGATGTAAATTGCATCTGTTACGCGTTGAAGCAGAGTTTGTCAGCCTCAAAATATATTTCATAGTTGCCGATGTTTTTTCCATGGATTTTGTGTTATTATGGTTTCATATCTATGAGAATGCATTTTTCTTTGTGGGATATATAGTTGTTCTCTCCCTTTTACTTTCCTGTTGTAAACTGCGTTTGACTCTAGTTTATCACGTTTCTATGGTCATTCTGAGCGACTATTGTTCAGTTGCATACTTAGCCAGTTTAATGGATGCGGCTTCACAAATAGGTTCTATCGAACTATGATAGGTCATTTTTGGTGTATACAATAGCTTTCCCAAATTAGTTTTCTTTAAAAGAAGGCCTCCTGGACAAAAGATAATGCAATTTGTGAAATTATAGGTTTCGTCGACAACATGATTCAAATTGGGCTTATTAAGATAAAATAATAGACTAAAGAAATGCAGGTGATGTAAATTGCATTTGTTACGCATTGAAGCAGAGTTTGTCGGCCTCAAAATATATTTCATAGATACTGAGGATTTTTCCATGGATTCTGTGATACCATGGTTTCATAGTTATGAGATTGCCTTTTGTTGTGTGGAAGATATAGTTGTTCTCTCCCTTTTACTTTCCTGTTGTAAATTGCGTTTGACTCTAGTTTCTCGTGTTTCTGTGGTCATTCCAAACGACGGTTGTTTGGTTTCAGACTTAGCCATTTTTATGGATGCGACTTCACGAATAGGTTCTATCTAACTATGACAGGTCATGTTCAGTGTATACATTAGCTTTCCTGAATTATTTTTCTTTAAAAGAAGGCCTCCTAGACAAAAGAGAATGCAATTTATGAAATTATAGGTTTCCTAGACAACATAAGTCAAATTGGGCTTATTAAGATAAAATAACAGACTAAAGAATTGCAGGCGATGTAAATTGCATATGTTATGCATTGAAACGGAGTTTGTTGGCCTTAAAATATATTTCATAGCTGCCGATACTTTTTCCATGGATTTTGTGTTACTATGTTTCATAGTTATGAGATTGCCTTTTGCTGTATGGGAGAGATAGTTGTTCTCTCTCTTTCACCTTCCTATTGTAAAGTGCGTTTGACTCTTGTTTCTCGTGTTTCTGTGGTTATTTAGAGTGACGTTCATTCGGTTGCATACTTAGCCAATTTTATGGACGCGACTTCATGAATAGGTTCTATCAAACTATGACAAGTCATGTTCGGTGTATACATTAGCTTTCCTGAATTAGTTTTCTTTAAAAGAAGGCCTCATGGACAAAAGAGAATGCAATTAATGAAATTATAGGTTTCCTGGATAGCAGAAGTCAAATTGGGATTATTAAGATAAAATAACATACTAAAGAATTGCAGGTGATGTAAATTGAATCTGTTACACGTTGAAACAGAGTTTTTAGGCCTCAAAATATATTTCATAGCTATCGATGCTTTTTCCATGGATTCTGTGTTACTATGTTTCATAGTTATGAGATTGCCTTTTACTGTGTAGGAGATATAGTTGTTATCTCCCTTTTACTTTCCTGTTCTAAACTGCATTTGACTCTAGTTTCTCACATTTCTGTGGTCATTCCGAGCAACGGTCATTCGATTGCATACTTAGCCAGTTTTATGGACATGGCTTCGCGAATAGGTTCTATCGAACTATGACAGGTCATGTTCGGTGTATACATTATCTTTTCCCAAATAGCTTTCTTTAAAAGAAGGCCTCCTGGACAGAAGAGAATGAAATTTATGAAATTATAGGTTTCCTAGACAACATAAGTTAATGATCGCGGGTTCTTGGGGTGGTGGGCTGAAAATTGGGCTTTTGTTGTTCTGTGCCCTGCAAATAGCACAAAGATTTCCGCAATCATTCTGACCGACCGCAGTTCAGTTCCATACTTAGTGAGTTTTATCGATGTGGCTTGATGGATAGGTTGTATCGAACTATGGTGTATACATTAGCATTTATGTATTATTTTTCTTTAAAAGAAGGGCTCCTGGACAAAAGACATTGAAATTTATCAAATTATAGGTTTCCTGGACAACATAAATTAAACATAGGAAATATGTAATTTTATAAAGTAGATATATAAAGCACTCTCAGAGCCCTCATCCCATACTTAGCTAGTTTTTACATCGCGGTTTATCGGGGTAGGCGGCTAAAAATTGACAATTGGAGAGTTCTGCGATATACAAATTGACAATCGGACTTGCAGACTATTTGAATTTGAAGGGCTTCATGTCCAAAAAATTTAGCATTATCGAAATAGTTTACTTTACGTGCGTTCTACATACCCTGGTGGACAAAAAACCAAAAAAAAATAGTAAGCATTTTTTGGATCGCGGGTTCTCGGGGTGGCGGGATCTAAGTTCGGTCTCTGTTGTTTTGTGTCCTACAAATAGCACGGAGAGTTCCACGATATACAAATTGACAATTGGACTTGCGGACTATTTTAATTTCAAGGGCTCGTGCAAAAAAACTAGCATTCTCGAATTACTTTTCTTTACGTAAGTTTTACATACGCTCGTAAAAAAAAACATAAAAATAGTAGTAACGTCTATTACATAGGGCTCCATCCTTGCTACCGTTAGTGCTTCCCAATACACATTAAACATGCTTTCAAAAGTCATAACCGACCAAACAGGTTCGAAAAGACGGGCTTTAATAACTCGAAAGATCGAAGACATCTCCCATTAAAATGAATAGACAGACGAATATTATGGGATCTGGTAATTTCTTTTTGCCTACATTTTGAATTTGTGCAAATAAATTTTTTTTTTTTTTTTTCTTGTGCAGTTTTAGTTTTCTTAAAAGCTTCAGCATAGTTCATGAACGTGTCACCGACAGAGGCCTTGATGTCATGTCCCTCTTTAATATTGTTCATTTTGAAATGATGGGCTTTAATAACTGGAAAGCTCAAGGAAATCTCCCATTAAAATGAATAGACATGCAAATATTATGGGCTCTCGTAATTTCTTTTTGCCTGCATTTTAAATTTGCGAAATACTTTTTATTTTATTTTTTTGCTTGTGCAGTTTTAGTTTTCTTAAAAGCTTCAGCATAGTTGACGAACGTGTCACCCACAGAGGCCTTGACATCATGTCCCTCTTTAATATTGTGCATTTCTAAATGATGGGCTTTAATAACTGGAAATCTCGAGGACATCTCCCATTAAAATGAATAGACAGGTGAATATTATGGGATCTGGTAATTTATTTTTGCCCGCATTTTGAATTTGCGAAATACTTTTTATTTTATTTTTTTGCTTGTGCAATTTTAATTTTCTTAAAAGCTTCAGCATAGTTCACGAACGTGTCACCCACATAGGTCTTGAACTCATGTTCCTCTTTAATATTGTGCATATATTAGATGTTAGATTTGAGAATCTGCTCGGATATGGGAATTTTGATGCGTGTTGCTAGTCACTATTGAGCACACATATTCAAAAGTATTGGGATTAATAAGTTAAAATATTGAGAACATCTATCATTAAAAGGAATCAACACAAAATCTAGGGAAGATCATCCAACGTTGCTTTTAAATACTTATATCCATTTCTCTCTATCATCAAAGAGTTGTGTTTTAGGGTGCCCTCGTTCTAATGTTCCTGGTCACGAACATGTAAGACAAATTAGAGATGTGATTGAGGGACAGATGAAAGAAAAGAGATTGGTTTTATATGATGTGACCTTTGAGTAAAAAAAAAAATATGTTATACAAGAGAAACTCATAGAGGACGAAAAAAAAAGAACAAGTATGTTCTGGTTGGTTTTCCCCCTATGTTCGATGCTTTGGTTGGTTGAAAAGGCTGCCTGGAGATTTGTTGGTTTAACTTCTTTGTTTTCTTACTGGCAATTGTAATGGATTTTGAGGTCACGTGCAAAATAGTTCTTTGTTTAAGTATACAGATTCTTCCAACAACACAGATTTGGCAAGTGTATCAAATTGTAGAGATTGCACAAGTATTTGTCTATCTCGGAGGTGGGTAACAAAAACTGTATGGGTGGATAAAATGACATATTATTACTACAAAATTTTCGACTTCATAGTTTGATGACCTGCATGTGGTTCTGGTAGACGACTTGACAGAAATTTATGTTCTTTGTCAAAGTTTGTTCAGTTTCCCTTGGATGTAGTTGCAGACTCCACATATTTGGCGTCACCTCCGAACATTTCAGACCTTTTTGTGGACCTCCATACCTCCACCATTATGAGGAAAGAAATATTATGATGCCATCTGCAACATTTGATACACTTGCCAGACTTGTGCTGGTGCATTTTGCAACATTTGATGCACTTACCACACCTCTGCTGCCCGAAGAAGTTTTGTACCTCAACAAAGTTTCATTTTGCATCTAGGTTGGACGTTTCTTCCAATTTACTGTAATAAAGAAAACAAGTTTCACATACAAATCCTCAGGCAGGCTTCTCAACTAACCAGACGATCAAATACAGGGAGAATACCAGTCACTACGTACATGAATTTGTTTCCCCTGCCTTAGCAGTTGTGACATAAAAGGACTTCGACCACTTTGAAATCGGCCTGAATCACATTTCTAAGTTGTCTCAGATGTCAAGGGTCAGGAACATTGCAAGGAAAGCACCTTAAACCCCAATTTTTCGACGACAGAGTGAAATTAATACTTGACAAAGAATGGAATGTTGAATAAGTAGACATTGCAAGAAGGACATATATGGAAGAGAGAAGGTATTCAAAAAAATGAGATAGATGTACTTGGAAACACCGATTAAGAAGAAAACCCAAAATTCATATTCATCTCGTTCTTTACAAATAAAGAGTTTGAATGTCAAGAAAAATGTGAAGAAGCTTCATCAATGTACATATTTTTTATTGGTTGATGACAGGCGAAATCGCAATCGTTGTCGTAAATAGCCTCAATTGTATTTTGTATCCCATCTTATTTGACTATAGAATAATTTTGGTTTATTTTTTAACAGTATTTTCCAATTTATGGTATTTGTTTTAATTGTATTTTGTACATTCTTCCCCTGTGTCGTTAAACATGAAGGACAAGCTTTTGTTTATGTTGCCCACTACTTAATTCTAAATAAAACCTGGTCTGTTCTTTGTTTACATTTTACATTTAAGAATAATTTTTCATAGGCCATACTTCTATGGTGGTGACATTGTACTTAAAGAAAGAAATTAGAGGACCCATCCTGCTCCCATTCATCATGTTCCATAAATAGAATCAATTAATGAGTTACAACAAGGCAACTAAACTATTGACGCAATGTTCCTGTGAAGTATGTTGGATATATTGTAGCTTCTTTTATTTGATAATATCCGTGCATATATACTAATATGAGTACTATTCCAATAAATACAAAAAATATTCCTCTTCGACAAAGCTTAGGCAATTATGTTTGGGTTTGTAATATTAAACAACTATGTCCATTGTTCCTTCATATACATCTTGCAACCTAAGAACTTTCGTTGTCTACAATTTATGCTTTAATTACTTAAAGTCACAACAAATTTTGATTGCATATAATTTAATTTAAATATTGATGTTTATGGAGAGCCGACGTTTGTTGATGTCATTGCAACGAATACAAGATGAATAGAAGATAAGGAGTTTATCTTGCTGAGACCAGAATGAAAATTCATGTTTCTTGTTGAGCTATGTACATCTTGCAATCAAAATTTTCGTGCTTTCAACAAAATTTGTGAGTCGAAGAGAATCTTGCAAATTCTGAGATCATTTGCATTTGAAACATAACCAATCCATTAAAATATATTAGTATGAATAATATTCAGATAAATATGAAAACTTTCTCCATTGATAGATACTAGTATGAAAAATATTGAAATAGATATCAAAACTTTGTCTTGGCCAATACTTAGCCAGTTGTCTGGGCACCAGGCCCCGAGTTCGTGGTACCCAACACCTATGTCCCCTGTTTCTTCATGTACATGTTGCAGCCAAAGAACTTCAGTGATCTGCACTTAATGCTTTTACAAGTGATAACCCAGTAGAGGTTCAAAAACATTTCCATTAATAAATGGAAAAAAAAAGGTTTTTTCGACTCTCAGATGCTTATCTCTTTTCCCCTTTTTCTTTTCCCACCCATTATGGCTTTCTGGTTTTATACTTAGTCGTCTTTCTATAATGGGAAGTTGTAGGGTTCACAGGATGACATATCTTCATCTCCATCTGTATCTTCACATGACGAATCCGACCGACCACTGTACCTTTCCATACCTAGTCAATTTTATTGTCGTGGTTGTTGGATCGACGCATATGAATTGGCCTTTTCTTCTTCCCACTCCTTATCGCTTTTTGAATATATGCTTACTGCCCTTTCTATGGTATCTGGTTCCAAAGTTGGTGGGATGACATGTATTCATCTCCATCTATATCCTCGCATGATAGATCCGACCGACCATTGTTCCTTTCCATATTAAGATAATTTTATGCCCGCCGCTGCGGGGCCGACGCTTGCGAACCCAGCTACTTATCGTTCTGCTATATACATATTGCACTCAAAAGATCTATGATCTACAATTACACCGTAGGTTCCTCGTATACATTAACTTCGTTCAAAGTAACTGTTGTTTCTTTCCATCCCTAGAAACTTCGCATCCTTCTTGATATACATCAAAAATGCTCCTACTAGTGACAAGTGGACACAGTGGTATGAAAGATACTTCTGTGATCTATAATTCATGCTTTAACATCTCCATCTATATCCTCTTGCAACGGATCCAACTGACCGTTGTTCCTTTCCATACTTATCCAATTTTATGCCCGTCGCTGCCAGGCCGACGCTTGTGAACCCAGCTACTTATCGTTCCTCTATATACATCTTGCACTCAAAACATCTTTGATCTACAATTCCACCGTGGGTTCCTCGTATACATTAATTTTATTCAAAGTATCTGTTGTTGCCTTCCATCCCCAACAACTTTGCATCCTTCCTGATATACATCAAAAATGATCTTAGTAGTGACAAGTGGACACAGTGGTACAAAACATACTTCCGTGATCCACAATTTATGCCTTACTTGGTCAGAACTCAGCAGGTTTTCGCAAGCATTTGCATTAATAATGAAACACTAGATTTTCTTCTATGAGATACTTAGTTATTTTCCCCTTCTCTTCTTCACGTGTATTATCTAGAATTCTACTGCGAACACCTCCATCCTTTTTCCCTTATTTTATTCTTGTGTATTATGGGACTATAAAATATGGACATGATATTTTATAGAGCATGTACAAATTTCCCATTCCATACCTAGCGACATTTTGGATACCGGGTTCTCGGGTGAGAGGGCTCAAAATTGGGCCTCCATTGTTCTGTGGCCTACAAATAGCACCCAGAGTTTCGTGATATACAAATTGACAATCGAACCTGCAGACTAGCTGACTGAAGATTGCACTTCTATTTTTCTGTGTCCGCCAAACAACGCTCTTAGTTCCACGATATAGAAATTGACACATGGAATGCAGAACTGGTGGGGTGGAGATTTCCATTTTTTATGGATGTTAATCCCTGAGAAGTATATAACAGTATGTAAAAAATTATTTTGAATACTAAATTATCCCTTAGTAGTGACAACTGGACATAGAGGTATGAAACAGTTGGGATTGCACTCTCTGCAATATACAAATTGACTATCGTACATCGTCCGCTCTTCCATGTTACAGATTATGCATTCAAATATTCAAAGTGATACAATTAGAAGGTTTGGAACTTGCCTCCTCTGTAGACACCTTCTCAGCCTGTTTTGGATCCTCCTATTATCGGGTTCACGAAATATGCATCTCTAGCATTGGTGGGTTGACATATATTTATCTCCATCTATATAATCAGACGACGAATCCAACCGACCGTTGTTGCTTTCGATACTTGGCCAATTTTATGTCCACGATTTTCGGGTTGGGACCAATTTCATATGAATCTATATCCTCCCATGGCGAATTGGATCACCAACTGTTCATTTTCATACTTAGTGAATTTTATGCCCGTGGTTGCCAAGCTAGTGCAATTGAACTCTGTTCCTTTTTGTTTCGTTATATACATCTTCCACTCTAAATTTTTGTGATCTACAATTCCACTGCTAACTACTCAATCCTTTTTCCTTTTTTTCTTCCCGTGTATTATGGGACTATAAAGTATGGACATGATATATTATAGAGCATGTACAAATTATGCATTCCACACTTAGCAACATTTTTGATTGCAAGTTCTCACGCAGGCAGGCTCAAAATTGGTCCTCCATTGTTGTTTGTGTTACAAATAGCACCCACAATTCCGCGATATATAAATTGACAAGTGGACCTGCGGACTGGTTGACTCAACATTGCACTTCTATTGTTCTGTGTCCTCCAAATATTGCTTCGAGTTTCATGATATACAAATTCAAACATGGAATGCAGGGCTCACGGCATGGAGAATGCCATTGTTTACGTATGCTAATCCCTATGAAGTATTTAACAGAATCTAAAAAATTATTTTCGATACTAAATTAGCTCTTAGTAGTGACAACTGGACACAAAGGTACGAAACAGGGGGCATCACACCCTGCGCAATATACAAATTGACTACTGGGTTCTGACATCGTCCTCTCTTCCGTGTTACAAATTATGCATTCAAATGCTCGGAATGATACAAGTTGAACGTCGAGGAATTGAGTCTTCTGCAGACACATTCTCAACCTGTTTTGGATCCTCCTGTTAGCAGGTTCACTAACTGTGCAACTCTTGGATACTGTTTTGGGTTGGCATCAACCTTTGTTGTACCATGGTTCACAAATGTTTCAAAGTATCTATTGCTGCCTTAGTTGGAATCCGGCCCTCCGCAATATACAAGTTGACTATGAGGTTCATATCTTGTACTCAAAATTTCCATGATCTACAATTCCACCCCTGACTCCTTTGTCCTTTTTCCCTTTTCTTCTTCCCTTGTATTATGCCTCTCTGGTTATATACTTGGTTGTCTTTCTATGATCGCAGGTTCCAGCATTGGTTGGTTGACTTCTTTATCTCCATCTATATAATCACACCAGGAATCCGACCGACCACTATTTCTTTCCATACTTAGCCAATTTTATGGCCGCAGTTGTTGCATTGGCAATCTACAATTCTATCGTGGGCTCCTCGAACTCGCAAGATTCACTGTACCATGGTTCACAAATATGCTTCTTAATATACATTGGTTATTCTCTTACTAATTACTCTTACAAGTGATGGTTTTACATAGCAATACGAAACAGTTCGCATCCAACCCTTCGCAATATAGAAATTGACTACCGGGTTCCGACATCGTCCCCTCTTCTGTGTTACAGATGGTGCATTCAAATGTTTCGAATGATACAATTTGACCATCAGGACCTCACATGTTATGCACAGACCTTCTGACCCTATTTTGGATCCTCCTGTTCACGGGTTCACGGAATCTCCAATTCTTAGTTAGTGTTTCAGGTTGGCGGATTCAAACTATGTTGCTTCTTGTTCCGTGATATACATATTGCACTCAAAATTTCTGTGGTTTACAATTCCACCGCGGAGTCGTTTGTCCTTTTTCCCTTTTCTTCTTCCCTTGTATTTTCTCTTTGTGGTTATATACTTAGTCACCTTTCTATAAATGCGGGTTCCAGTCTTGGCAGGTTGAGATATATTTATCTCCATCTATATAATCACACGACGAATCTAACCGACTGTTATTGTTCTACATACTTGGCCAATTTTATGGCCATGGTTTGCGAGTTCACGGTTTTGAACTCTTCTTCTTGTTGTGTCATGTACATCTTTCACTCAAAACTTCTGTGATCTACAATTCCACCACGGGCTCATCGAACTCACAAGCTTCACTCTACCATTGCTCACAAATGTTTCAAAGTATCTCTCGTTGCCTTCCATCCCCACTAAATTCTTGTCCTTCTGGCTATCCTACCATACCCTCTTTGTGGTTACGCGTATTTCACTCAAAAAGTTCCAAGACATACAATTTGACCTTCCCGCCCTCACCTTCAACGGTTGTACCTTGCAACCCTGTTTTGTAGCAGTTTTTTTCCACTGCCTGCGACCTCCATACTTTATTACTATGCAATTAGAAACCTTTCATGCTAATAGCTGACCATGCAGGAACTGTCAACATTGTCATTAATGGGCGAAAATATCAAGGAGATATCCCATTATTACACATTAAACCAAGATGTGTGGAGAGTTATTTTGTCCCTTCCGATTGTTCAAGAAATCTACAGTGCTTAATCGCTCATTGCAATATCCACCATGTTCTCATTTATATGTATGCAATTAGTAGTGTTTAATGTTAACAACACATCATGCAACAGCCGTCCAAATTGTCATTAATCAACGAAAGTCTCGATAACATCTCCCACTCATATGCTTTCGACCAAAATTTGCACAGGGTTATATTATCCTTTCCAACTTTTCATTTCATTCATCGTCTAGAAAAAATAAACGTTCTTGTAGACTTATGGTAGCAGGTCGACAACAGTTTTATGGAGATATAGTAAATATGTTTGCACAAGAGCACCAAAAGTTCCAGTGGTCCAGGGCATACTTTTACTATTCATCTCATTCCTCCCAGAAAGAAGTGATTTGGACCTTTGGAATTGCTCGTGCAGCCTGCATTCCTGAGGTTTTTTACTGTAAGGAGGTGGTCTCTTGGTCCGTCGAAAAATATATTCCAGGCCAAAGAATTATGTCACTCCGCGACCATTCTACTGTTTCTTTGTCACCTCAGGTCTTCCGCGAGATGTTAAAATTGTCGAAACCAACATTGGCGTTAAGAGGACAAGATTGCACGCAGTTTCTAGAAAAAAATCATAACGAGTTGGACATCTTAGCCAACTTCCTCGAAGACTCGACAACAGTTCCTGAAGATATCACAAGGCTGCAGGTAAGTTCCTTTAGAAATCCATTCCGAGAAATTGCTTGGTTGTTTACAAGAATAACGAGACATGCATTCACAGCAAGCATTTCCCATATATGTATTTATATTTTGTATTTGACAGTCAAGGAACAATACATTTTCGATTGGGGTAAGATACTTTCTATTTATCTTTGTTCCCAGTTGTCACGATTCAAAGAATCGAATAAATTTTATATGTCATCCTACTTTATTTTCGCAATTGTGTATTGTTGCCCGTTTCCAAAACTTTCTCTTTCCAATAAAATAAACTAAGGATTTGACCCAGTAACATTCTGGCACGAGGCCCTATGGAGACACAAGGCCTCCCATTTTTTTTATGAATTTTTTAATGGTTTTGTCTCAGTTTTCAAAGATTTATTGTTAGGCAAGGATGCTCTACGAATGTATGGCTAGGAAAGAAAGTTTTTGAACAAGAAGGGCACACTTGAGAAAGATTAAAATCACAGTGTCCTTATGTTCTTTGGATCTAAGGAAAATCCTTCCTTCCTTCCATGCCACATCACAGATAAGATGTTTGTTGCATAAATAACAAGGCAATACAACCACTAGTTGAATTTTTTCCATGACAAGAAAAAAAAAATAGTTCATTCCTCTGCACTGGAAAGTCAAAGACTTTGTGTGGAGAAACATCAACAAGATTGATGAGTTTTCTGCCCATTTCAAGAAATTCAACCTAAAGTACACTGAAAGGATAAAAGGGTTCAACCCTAATGGAATTTTTCGAGAACATTTACTAGGTGTTGTCTTTAACACCTCTTTTATCCATAGACACCTGACCCAAGATAGGGACAGTGTCAACAACAATCCTGCTTCTGTCGATTGTGATGAAGAGACATTGAAAAGTGCGACTAAATTGTACAAACAACATGGAAAAGTATCCAGTGAGAAGAGTACCCAGTCCCACACCAACACTCCTAAGAGCACAACATCATGAAGCATGGCTTTGATGGGACACCCCAGTAAGAAGGAAACCCAGAAATATTCAAACGGAGGAGGAGATAAGAACCCTCCTCGCATAAATATTTATAGTTCTCACAAAATTGCACTGGTGAAGAAGAGAAAAAACAATGCAGGGAAGGCGGAGGAACCTGAAATTGAAAGTGGAAAACTACAACTTGAAATTGAAGCTAAGCACATGTAGAAAATTGGGTCGTCTACGGTGGAAATATATGAGACTGATTTTTTGGACATAGATGAATCCTTCGTAATCCAGAGCGCTATTTTTGAGAGCCAATATAAAAGTATGGTCATTGAGAAGAGAGATGTAACAAACAGGAAAGGAAAATCTTGCACAGAGATTGACTTTAGCGAAATTTTTTCGTCCCAAATCTGCTCATTTCAGCAGGTGACCAGTGACATTCTTCGTGATTCCATTGCAGAAATGGAGACGGATCATGCCAATCTGAAACACCACCTCAAATAATTTGAGGCTTTCATTGCAACAGCAGAATTTTCCAGTCCTTTGTCAAAAAGCATGCCTTCTACCACTGCAACGAAGATGAAAGTATCCTCTATCCTCCTTGCATTCTCTAGATCCCTTGCATAGAATAACATCGACAAAAGAATGAAGCTAGTTACTGAAGCCTGGGAAACATCACAAAATTTAATTTCCTTCGGAAAGAAGGCCAATGATTTGCTGGAACATTTGGAGGCGAATTTAAAAAATGAACAACTTTTTTGTGATCAGGTACTGGACCCTTTTGGCAACTATGTTGTCAACACATAGGAACTGAAAAGTAGACACGATAAACTCCCCTCCGCAAAGCGCACCAAAAAAGTAAAACCATGTTGGAAAAATAAATTTTACAACCTACAACTCATTGTCAAATCATGTCAACAAGTCACATCAGAAAAGGAAGATTTATTCACAAGCCTCCTCCAGATGGACTTAGCCAGAACTACCAACGAGGTTCAAGATCCTAACTTAATTCTCAAATCCTTGTCAGTCACCACAGAAGCCTTCTAGGAACAAGTTGATATTTTAAAGGGGTTGTCTTTCAAAATTGTTTACGACATACTTGAATATCATCTAGATGAGCACGAGCATTGGGTATTGGACTATGCCTCACACAATGAAGAAATTGAACAGAGTTTGCATAGTATTTCAATGGATCTAAGGAAATTAGAAAATGAGCTTTACAACATATAAATCTGGGATGAAATCAACACATCCCCCATGAAAATCTACATCAAAGAATGGTTCCAACAGAGAATGGACAACCTCGTCCACGAAGGGCAACAACCTATCAATAGGACTCCACTGCCCATTGACGACAGCAACAAAAATGCATCGGCTTCATAGTAAGTCTATGCTGCCATCTTATTTTGTTTATCTATTCATTTTAAGTCTATGATGTCATCTTCATTTCTTTACCAATCCACTTATGTCCTCTTTAAATAGAAAATTGTAACCAAAGACTCATAACTTCCAATGTTTTCTTTTCAAGTCTTTCTCTCTACCATTGCACACTTATTCTTTCGACATTCCTAATTCTTGTAATTATTTCCTTTTATGGTCCGTGGGAGTCCCAATCCCAGTCTATATGACAAATGCATTTAAATATCCAGAAACATGTAACATACATTATTAATTTCTGATAAATTCCAAAGAAAACTGATTCGAAGATGCCCTTATTGTATACTAATTTTTGTCTTTCTATGAACCTTCTTGTTTGTTCCAAAGAAAAATAATTTGGATATGCTACATTTCTTGTCTCATATTGTATGTTATTTTTTTAGTCTTCAACGACGTTGATGCTTTAAATGTTGATGTAATTTCCAGAGATATGTAACAAACATTACTTATTTTATAATAAGTTTGTATAGTTCACAAGCTCGCTTGTCAATTTGTATATCGTGGAACTCTTGATGCTATTTGTAGGGCACAAAACAACAAAGGCCCATTTTTGAAACCGCCATCCTGAGAACCCGTGATCCAAAAACTGGCTAAGTATGGAATGAGCAGTCCATGCATGCTCTATAAAACGTGTGTAGAGAAAACTAATTCGGAAATGCCATATATTTTTTGTCCAAAAAAAGCCTTAGTTTTAAAGAAAACTAATTCGGTGTAACATATGTTATTACTATTCTATTATATAATAGGCATTATTAATTTCTGGTAAATTTCTATAGTCTGCAACTCCGCCTGTCATTTTGTATATCGCAGAACTGTCGGTGTTATTTGTAGGACACGGAACATCAGAGGCCCAATTTTTAACCTGCCAACCCGAGAACCCGCAATCCAAAAATTGGCTACGTATGCAATGAGGGCTCCGTGCATGCTCTATAAAATCTCATCCCCATACTTTATGAAAGTACAAATTTCGTATCTATAAAACTAAATATCTACTTTATACAAGTACATATTGTTGAAATAATGTAACTGAAAAGTGTATTCTTATTATTATTTGATATATTATGCATTGGATCAATCCCCATTGTAGATTGATCATGTTGGCTATTGTAAAAGGACCAAATCCCCTTTTGTGGATTGGTCATAATGTAATTGTAATAGGAAAAAGAAGATGTTAGCCCCATAATATATTTAAGAGGCCACATAATATAATAAAGGTGGTTATAACCATCGAGTTTGAGAAGTCGGCCCTTCCATGAAGAGACACTTCACACGTGCCAGATTTGTATAAATAAGGAGGCAAGCGCCTCACTTAGATACACATCTCACTTTCTCATTGAGAGACAAGTTTCATAATTGCAGTTGGAGAAGAGATAGAGAGAGTGGCGCATATTTCGGAGAGGATCTTCTGTATTATCTTGATTTATCTCTTGGCATTGTATTGACTATCTATAATAAGGAAGTTTTGTTGGGTTTTCTTCCCCTAGAGGGTTTCCCATGATAAATGTTGTGTCTCTTGTGATTGTGTATTTCTCAGTGATCTTATGTTATTCTATTGTTATCTATTGAAATGCGAAGAACTATAATAATGGATTAAACATTAACATGGTATCAGATCCAAGCTGAAGGAAGCATCTTTCACAAGAGTGAAAAACGTCATTGTTGTCGTACATGCAAATTAGGGTTTTTTTATGGTGAAGTTTTTCAGCCCTAAAACCACCTAGAAAAGTGCACCCTCCCCCAAGGATTACTTTGTCACTCTCAGCGCACCTTTTCAGTGGCCAGATCTCCCGAAAAGTGAAACCCTAGTTTCACAAAGTACTAGAAGTACGAGAAAACCAGTGTATGAGAAGTACCAAAAGTACCAGAGTACCAGAGGTACCAAAACACTAGAAGCACTAGTCCAAAAAATCGCAGATCAAATTTGGAGGAGAAAAAGTTGGAATTTCCTAGATCCAAACACACGAGGCTACTCGGCTCAGCCAAGCACACCTTCTGGTAAGTTTAGAATTTGATTTTGAGCAATTTTATTTTTTGGTCATTTTCCTAGCTCCAGGTAAAATATGTCTGCAAGCACTAAGCTTGTTAACAAGATGGAAGGTGTGGAAAAATTCTATGCCTGGAAGTATAGGATTGGAATCGTTCTTGAATATAATTCCCTAGAAAAATTTGTCAAAGGAGAAATTCTGGAACCCGACGATGGTGCAGAAAAACACAACCATCAAAAGGACACAATCAAGGCCAAAAGAATCATTGTAGATTCAGTCAAACACCACCTGATTCCTTGTGTGTCATCTAAGAAGACTCTGAAATAAATGTTTGATGCCTTGACCAGACTATATGAAGGAAATAACATAAACTGGAAGATGAATCTAAGAACTCAACTGAAGAATACAAGGATGAAGAAAGGAGAAACAATTCAGGAATATTTCTCCAGAATCTCAGAATTCAAAGAATAGTTAGAAGCAATTGGAGATACCATAGACGAAGACAAACTCAAAATGGCATCCCTAAATGGTCTCACGATACCTTCGGATGCATTCATCCAAATGATATGTGCCAGAATAGAGAAACTGAAATTTGATAGTCTATGGGAAGAATGCATCCAAGAAGAAAAAAGAGTAGCTAACTGTGAAGTGCTAATGGCAAGAGATGATGATCAAGCCCTAGATAATCACACCAAAAGAGGAAGGAAGAAACCCTAATTCCAAAAGGAGACTCATAAAGAGCCTCAACCATCAAACAAATTCAATAATAAAGAATCTCATCCAAGGAGATTTCAGAAGAAAAGACAACGAAAGGAAAGATATTATTCATCTGTACAATGCTACCATTGTGATAAGATGGGACACATTACGAAATTGCATCCAGCCAAATGAGAAGTATACAAGAGAAAACATAAGAGGCGCCATGCCCATGTAGTTGAAGATGAAGTGCCACCCACAAAGATGATAAGAGGGCAGATCAAATACCATGTCTTAATCTCGACCCTCTCAGGATCTGTAACACCTGGAGAGGACACTTGGCTCATTTATAGTGGTGAATCCAAGCACATTACGGGACAAAGAGACATTCTCTCTTGTATTTCAGAATATAATTTTTCTCAGAAAATGACACTTGGAGATGATTACCAATATCCCATAAAGCGAGTGGGAGAATCAAACCAGAAACTGAATTCAGGGAATTCACTAAAAATAAATGATGTATTATATGTACCAGGTTTGACTAAGAGCCTACTCTCCATTTCAGCTCTAGAAAAGAAAGGCTTCAGAGTTTCCTTTATAGATGGAGAAGTTCTTATGTGGGCTAAAGGAGAAACCTTAAATGAAGCAATCATTATTGGAAGTGAAGAAAATGGCTTGTATAAACTAAAGGGTCACTCAGAGGCTACCATGACCCATGCCATTGAAAACTCATGTGAACTTTGGCATAGAATATTATCTCACATCAACTACATGGCGCTATATGCAAAGCGGTCATAGGCTTACCAGAACTCAAGGTTGACCATGAAGGCGTATGCAATGGATGTGCACAAGGGAAAAACATCAAGAACCCTTTTCCGAAGAGAGAAATCAAAGAAGAAGGAGTCCTAAAGCTCATTCATTCAGATGTATGTGACCCAATGCCATCGTCCTCCATTAGTAAGTATGTATATTATGTATCATTTATTGATGATTATTCTCGTAAGACATGGGTATATTTTTCTAAAAGAAAGATTAAGATACTCAGGTCAGATAATGGAGGAGAATGTACCTCAAAAGAGTTTGTGAACTTTTGCAAAGATGTTGGGATCAAGAGGGAACTCACTACTCCCTATAATCCCCAACAAAATGGTGTAGTTGAATGAAAGAACAAAATGATAATGGAAGTTGTGAAGACTATGATCCATGATCAAGATCTTCCTATGTTCTTATGGGAAAAAGAAACAATGGCAACTGTATATGTGCAGAACCAATTTTCCCATAGTGCACTTGGGCTCAAGACTCCGGAAGAGATGTTCACTGGAAATAAGCCAGAGGTAATCCATCTCAAAATGTTTGGCTACCCAGTGTTTATTCATATACCGAAAGAGAAGAGAAACAAGCTAGAACCTTCAAGAAAGAAGGGAATATTTGTGGGATACTTTGAGGTCTCCAAGGCCTTCAGAATCTATATACCAGGTCACCATCACATTGATATCAGTAGGGATGCGAGCTTTGATCAAGATGCAATTCTCAAGAAATCAAGAAGATTACATATTGAAAAAGTATATGAAGAGGAACCCGTAATCCCCATAACTGCAGTGAGGGAGGTTCCCAGAGCTGCATAACCAGTGAGGGAATTCGTAACTTCCCCTGATGAGGAAATTCTAGAAGACCATGATATATTAGAAGTTCAAGAACCTCCTCAGATGATGATCCTCCATAAAAGAAATCCATCTTGGGCTAGAGAGCTTATTTAAGATGGAGAGAAGTATGGTGTTTCCGAAGGAAATACGAGACAGGTGAAAATACCAAAGCCATTCTCCAGTTATACGGCTTTGATGTGTGATCTTCTAAAGGAGGAGCCTACCTGCTTTGAAGAATCCATTCAGAGGAAAGAATGGGAATATGCCATGACAGAGGAATACCAATCCATAATAAAGAACGAAGTATGGGAAATAGTTCCCAGACCAAAGATTAAAGATGTGGTGTCCTCCAAATGGATCTTCAAAATAAAACATGTTGTTGATGGAAGTATTGAGAAGTATAAAGCAATATTTGTAGCTCGTGGCTTTTCTCAAAAAGAAGGCATTGACTATGAAGAGGCATTCACTCTTGTAGCTAGATACACTTCGATCAGAACCATCATAGCCCTTATAGCTAAGATGATGTGGAAGCTGCACCAAATGGACATAAAGACTGCTTTCCTTAATGGTGTCATCGAAGAGGAAGTGTATATAGAGCAGCCTCAAGGATTTGAAGTTGAACACATGAAGTCTCATGTTTGTAGGTTGAAGAAAGCATTGTACGGATTGAAGCAAGCTCCTAGAGCTTTGTATGGATGAATAGACAACTTTCTGATGAGCTTGGGCTTTACCAAGAGTAAAACAGATTCTAACCTCTACTTCAAGGTTATGAACGATGAGCCAGTAATATTATTGCTATATGTGGATGACTTATTCTTAACCAGAGAAGAAAAACTCATCACTGAATATAAGAAGAGACTTGCCTCAGAATTTGAAATGAAAGACCTTGGCCTAATTCATTATTTCTTAGATCTTGAGGTATGGTAGAGTCCAGAGAGGATCTTCCTTAATCAAGGGAAGTATGTAGTCGAAATCCTGAAGAGATTCGACATGTTGGAATGCAAGTCCATGAATACACCAATGGAAGCAAAGCTGAAGATGTTGGTCGACACTTTGTCAGAATGAATTGATGCCACATTTTACAGACAAATTATTGGATCGTTGATGTACCTCGTGAACACTAGACTAGACATTTGTTTTGTTGTAAACACCTTGAGTCAGTTTCTAATAGAACCCAGACATTTTCACCTAGTGGCTGCAAAACATGTGATGAGGTACCTTAAGGGTACAATAGATTATGGTGTCAGCTATGACAAAGATCATGATTTCACATTGAGTGGATATACTGATGCAGATTGGGCATGAAGTGTTTCTGATAAGAAAAACACTTGAGGATGCTATTTCAGTTTGGGATCAACCATGATCTCGTGGCAGAGTAGAAAGCAATCCAGCATTGCTCTCAGCACAACAGAAGAAGAATACATTGTTGCATGTTCTGTTAGCTGCGAAGCTATATGGCTTCGAAAGTTGTTGACCGAACTATTTGACCTAGAGATGGAAGAAACCATGATCCTATGTGACAACCAGAGCTGCATAAAGATGACAGAGAATCTTGTATTCCATGGCAGGTCGAAGCACATAGATATCTGATGTCATTACATCCGTGACATGGTGTAGAGTGGAGCCTTAAAGCTCCAGTATGTTAGCACATATGAACAGTTTGTTGATGTGTTGACTGAGCATCTATCTCATGTAAAGTTTGAGCACTTTAGAGATAAGCTTGGTATAGTCGATAAGGACCTTCCTCGAAAGGGGGAGTAGTTGTTGTGATGAGACATCTCTTGCTTCCAGCTTCAGTGTTGTGACGTAAAGCAAGAAGATGTGATGAGACTAGTATTGTGCTTCTGGATTGACAGTTGTGACATAAAGCGAGTCTAGTATCTTGCTTCCAACCTGATGGTTGTGATGTAAAGAAAGACGATGAGATGAGACTAGCACTGAGCTTCTGGCTTGATAGTTGTGACATAAAGCTAGTCTAGTATATTGCATCCAGCTTGATTTTTGTGACGTAAAGCAGGACGAGTTTCTTACTTCCATCTTGATTGTTGTGATGTAAAGCAAGACTATGAGATGAGACTAGAATTGTGATTCTGGCTGGACATCTGTGACATAAAGCCAGTTTAGTATCCTGCTTCTAGCTTGATTGTTGTAACATAAAGCAGGATATGTTTCTTGCTTCCATCTTGAGTGTTGTGACATAAAGCAAGACGAGACTTGTGCTTCCAGCCTTACAGTTGTGACGTAAAGCCAGTCCAGTATTATGATGATGAGCCAGCCTCGTGTTGTGATGATGATGTATTAGTTTTATACTAATACATATTGATGCGGATGATGATTGCATTCCTTTGAGAATAACGATGTTGCTGATGAAGAAAACTTCAGATGATTTATAGATACGCCAGTCAATGTTCCAAGATGATATTGATGATGATGTCCTCTCACCGACTTGATGTTGTTGATGATGTTGTCCTCTCTCTCTCGCTTGATGTTGTTGAAGAATACCTTTCTTGTTAAGGGGGAGTGTTGAAATAATGTAACTGCAAAGAGTATTCTTATTATTATTTGATATATTATTCATTGGATCAATCTCCATTGTGGATTGATCATGTCGACTATTGTAAAAGGACCAAATCCCCTTTTGCGGATTGGTCATAATGTAATTGTAATAGGCAAAAGAAGAAGTCGGCCCTGCCAATGAAGAGACACTTCACACATGCCATATTTGTATAAATAAGGAGGCTAGCACCTCACTTAGATACACACCTCACTTTCTCATTGAGAGACAAGTTTCAGAATTGCAGTTGGAGAAGAGATAGAGAGAGAGAGGCGCATCTTTCGGAGAGGATCTTTTGTATTAGCTTGAGTTATCTCTTGGCATTGTATTGGCTATCTATAATAAGGAAGTTTTGTTGGTTTTTCTTCCCCTAGAGGGTTTCCCAGAA
>ML836116.1:34771-50312 GCA_009831015.1 Picea engelmannii
CTCTACCACCTCTCTTTGTCTCTCTGGCATCCCCAAAAATAATTTGTTTTTAAGTTTGAGATTTCTTAGGAAAATTATTTCGTTTTTGGTAAATTCGAAATTGAATTTTTTTTTCCACTTTTGGCAACTCCGAATTTCAAATTTAATTAATTGTAATTAATGATTATGAATGTTGGCCAGAGACCTGATTTGACCCAACTAACTTCTTGACTATGACACTTGTATGAAACAAAATATTTTATAATTATTGTTGGAAAACAAATGGAACAACCATGTTGAAATCAACTGACCGTGACTCCATGAGTGGGGAACATATTGGAACTGCCTCAGGGTTGATTGTTACAAGTGGAAAATCAATAATTTGGCCATTGGAAGCCCCTGAAAATTAGGGATTTGGAAAGCTGTGAAAATTCCCAAAAGGGGGAAAAAGACCTAGGAAAAAAGGATTTTTGGGATATATTGCATATGGGAGCAGGCAAGACATTGTCGAGTTTGCTGGGAAAAGAAATCTATCTCTTGTTTTTACGAACACTATTGGTTGAGTGTGAGGCAAGGAGAGAACTGTTGAAAGCTGAAAACCAAAAAGCATTTGTTGAGGAGGAGTCCCAAGTTAGCCCTCATGGATTCATGGTCAAGCTAGGGGGTGAAAAGGACAAGTGATTTGGATGCCCTGTTCTAAGGTTGGGAGGAACCTGGTTGTTCTCTTTGTTGTTCCAATAATTATCCAGTTATGTTCATCTACTCCCCTCTGTTATATTTGTATTGTTGAAATGGTTGGTAATATACATGCCTTCTACTTCTAGATGGATACCCTATTACTCATAGGCAGATAAATGGAATTATAGAGTTATTGTATGATACTCGTCGTAGAAATAATTGTGTTCTACTGAAGATTGCATCCATAGGATTATGGCATGTTATCGACTGTAGGAACAATTTTTTCTATTAAATAATACATCTATTTAGTTACGGTATGTGATCTGTTGTAGGAACATAACTATTATGTTAATGAATGGACTTATAAAGCGATTGTGTATTATCTGTGGTAGGAATAGATCTAAATAGTAAATAGTGTTGTAAATACATTGTGTATTAGTCATGGAAAGGACAGAGTTATCTTGCATAAAGTAATAAATTAACCAAGAAGATACAAAATACAAATTCTGGAAAATTTATATCTGTCATAAGATCATACGCTTATAAGATATTCAAGTTCTGCATTAAAAATTCAACCTATACAGATTAAAAACCCTATTATGATAGGATGTATATATATAGCTATATGAATATAGTTATGAATATATGCATTTATATTCGACAATCAATACAGTAGTTTATATAGAAATGGCAATGCATAATTATAGAGTTCTGCACACATATTATATAATTAATATGTAAACTTTTCTACAGTTATATAGAATCAACTGTACAAATAAAGTATCAAAAAGAATGGTCGTATATATAAATAAAGAACTCTGGATATATTTACAGAGTCACATCTATAATTGTTTACACTGATAGACTCAGACCTTTTAAATATCTATTGCTTAGAACCAATCAACACTCACTATGGCAGAGGAAACAAATAGTTTCAGATAGTCTTGATATCGATGCTCGGAAGTGAGATAATTGGTTCAGGAAAACTTGAATACAGTTCAGAAGGGAAACGAACGGTTCAAACTGTCTTTTTACAATTCCAAAATAAAACGTTACAACAGTAAACAAAGAATTATTATATCCAAAACATTTTATTCTTTATGCCTAGATCCTACTATGATAAAGGTCGAAAGTAAAGCCACAAGAATGAATATGGGTTCAATTGAATTTTCCTGATAGGATACAAATAAACCAGAAGGGGTAAAATAGACTTATCATTCACAATGTTATTTATTCCAGAATTTTTGAAGAACAATTCTCTTATGAAAAAAAAATCTATTTGTATTTCCTCTTAGTGGAGGAATGCAAGGCTCGTTTGTAAGCATGTTGTACATAGGTTATCTATTCATCCCATAACTTTGGATGCTTGTTGTTTTAGACTCGAAGTAGAAGTACCATTGTTCGGGTTACCACCTTTGTCTGTCCATCGGTCTGTAGATGGAAAGCACTGCTCCTCTTCAATTTGGTGTCCATCATTCTCCACAATCTTGTCCAAAAGTCCCTAAGAAATTTATTATCTCGATATGAGATAATGGATGTGGGTAACTGAAAGTGAACCCAAACATATTAAAAGAAGAGGTTAACAGTTTGTTCAACAGTGATCTGCTTTTTACATGGCATCAAGATACAAATCTTGTTGAACCTATCCACTACAACATACAAATATTCATGACCCCCTTTTGGCATTGGTAAACCCCCTACAAAATCCATGGAGATACTTTCCCATGGATGGAATGGAACATGAAGTTGTGAGTATATCCCAAGTTTTCTATTAGTGGGCTTACACATCACACACCCCTTTACATATTTAGTTACAATTGCTTTCATTTGAGGCCAGTAACAAAACCTATGCAAATGAACCATATTTTTTCCTCCCCCAAAATTCCCAGACACAAGAGAAGTGTGAACTTCTTGTATTACATGGACTCGTTCACTTGTAGGAATACATAGCTTTCCAATATGGTAGATTAGTTTTCCCTACAGACAATAGTTCTCTACCTGTGGACCATGGGTTAACTTCTCATATACTTCTTTAAAATATTCATCAATGGAATATTGTTCCACATAGCTATCATGAGATAAATAATTATACTTCAAAATAATAGAAGCATTAATTGGAGGTCTAGAAAGAATATCATCTTCCTTGTTACTCGTACCCTTTTTGTACTTGATTACCAAATGAAATTGTTGTAGAAAACCCATCCATCTGTAGTGCCCAGACTGTTGCATCTTGGTTTTTGCTTGGAGATACTGTAAGGGTTGGTGATCTATATGCATGATTGTTTCCTTCCCTAATAAGTAGTGCTTCCATTTATTTACGCTTTGAACTAATGCATACAACTCTTTATCATATGCAGGATAGTTAAAAGCAACTTCGTTCAAAGTTTGAGAGTGGTAACATATAGGCTTATGTTACTGCATCAATACTACACCCATGATGTATCCACTGGCATATGTCTCGATCTCAAAAGGATGTTCAATATTCCGTAGTGCTAATACTGGTGTGGTACAGATCTTCTTCTTCAAAATGTCAAAATATTTTTGTTGCTTTCCTTCCCACTGAAAAGTGTTCTTCACACTAGTTAAGGCATGCGAATGAGATGTTATAAATGAGAAGTTTGAAATGAACCTCCTCGAATACTAGACTACACCCGAGAAGCTCTAAACCTCGGTTACACTTTTTGGCTCAGGCCAATTTACAATAACATCAATTTTGGAAGGATCAATTTTTAATTGTCCTCCTCCTACAATATGACCTAAGTATACAAGTGCAGTCTTGCCAAATTCACAGCTAGACAATTTTACATACAAAATTTCCCTTTGCAAAGTATCAAATAATTTCTTTACACGCCTCCCATGTTCATTTCATCTAAATACACAATCACAAAGTCATCTAGGAAAGGCCTAAATACGTCATTCATTACACACATGAAATTTGTCGGAGCATTACAAATCCCAAACAACATAACTAACCACTCAAACAATCCACGTTTTTTTTTAAAGGAAATCTTCCATACATCCTTTTATGCAACACTAATTTGATGGTATCCACTGCGCAAATCCAACTTAGTGAAATGAACAACATTCTTTAACTAATCATGTAAATCAACTATATGAGGAAGAGGGTATTGATTTTTAACTGCGATTTTATTTAAGGCCTGATAATCGACACACATTCGACATGTGCCATCTTTCTTTGGAACCATCATGATCAGAGTACCACAAGGAGATGAACTGGGCCTGATGACCCCTTGATCCAATAATCCATGTACCTTCTTCTTGATCTCTGTCATGTCCACAAATGACATCATGTACATGCCCACATTAGGAAGAGGATAATCCTGCTAAAGATGTATCTCATGTTGGATTTCCCTCTTAGAAGGTAATCCATCTGGTTCTTGAAAAATATTATCATACTTAGAAACAATATCAACTAATTCCTTCTTATGGGAAGGATCACTTCCTTGGAAAGCGTCAGATTTTCCAACATCTTTATCTCTTACGACCATGAGTACATATCTTTTATTAGTGTTTTTGAGTTTTTTCATTTTCCGTGCAATAACAAGTGTTGTATTTACCCTCATGTTGTGAGCTCTAACAATATATTTCACTCCCGCCTTAATAAGGTGGTATTTGTTCTCATGACGAAAGAATATTTCTTTTCTATCATAAAGATAAGGACTTCCCAACACTATGCCACATATATCAAGTGGTACAACATCCAAATCCACTTCATCAATCACCTTTGAAGCAATAGAAAATCTGACCCTACATTGTTTGGTGACATTAAGTTTTTCTTTATCACATACACAACCAAGAGGATAAGGCTTTAGATGTTGTTTCGTTTCAAGACCCATCTTCTTGACAAGTGCTTCAGATATTAATTTTACTTGGGAACGCAGATCAAATAATGTATGTATCTTAATGTGTTTACATACAACTCTTATGTGAAATAATTCATTCCTCTTTCATTCATCATCATGAGATTCATTTTTGGAAATTGAACTAGCATGAAGGGAATATTTACCTTATACTCCAACCACTGTGATCTTTCCTTCATCTTTTGAACTGGAACCAAAATCTTGTTTCACTGTAGAAACGATTTTTGTCTTCCCCTTTCCACCGAACTATTTCAGCCTCTTCTTTAAATGCAGTTTCCATCAATGTTCATTATCATGATCGTTTTTCTTGAAATGAGTACAAGATCGCTTTCCTCTTTCTCTCCTCACTGTGGCAATCTTCTTGTCCTTCCTTTTAAACTTCTTGAAAGGTTTATGTGGGAGATTGGAAGGATTCTTTGTGGGATCTTATTGAACATGCTTTCCCCTGTTCTCAAGGTGAGTGGCTTGCACACAAACTTCGTCAAGACTAGTGGGATTAAACAAGAGAAAAGTATGACGAATATAACTGTGAAGTGCACCAATATAATTCATTAAAGTTTCATAAGAATCCAAAGAAATGTTTAATGCAAGAGATTTCTTCCTAACTTCTTTTGAGAAACTTTGTACAATTTTACCTTTACTTTTCCTTAAAGTTTTCCATTACATCATTGCTTTGTGTAAATAACCCAATGCATAAAATTGCTTTCTTATCCCTGATTTAAATTCAGACCATGAGCAAATAAGACTACCACACTTACTTATGTCATGAATCTTGCTCTCCCACCATATGAGAATGGTGCCTTCTAACCGAAAAGAAACCAATTGCACTTTAACCTCCTCTTCATCAATATGTTGAACATGACAATATACTTCCACCTGTCGGATCCAATTATCTATCTTTTTAGGATTAACATATCCATTAAACATAGGTAAAACAAATTTTACAACAATCTTTAATAATGGTTTTTTAAAAGTTAAAAAAAGGTTTTATGGCTAAAATGATGAGAATGATGAGAATGCTTAGATGAAGAAGAACTAGAACTTGATGGTGAATATGGAGGCTCAAGAGGATCTTCTCCATCCCTTTGTTTTACTGAAGCATCATCATCAACGTGTTCTTCCTTTTTCTTCACATTCTTCTTCATCATTTTCCTGTAATCTCCATACATTCATTCGACCATTTCTGACATGCGATAAAATACCATATGAAATTTTTTCTCCTATTCATCATTCTTTTCTTCTTCTGCCATTTTCTTCCTTCGGGATGCATGACCAACTTCGGGATTCAAAGTATTAAGAGTTCCTTCACCCTACCTATGCTTGGCCCTAGTAAGTATTCACACTCAACAATTCAAGTCAAAGACGATTGCTCTGATACCAACATGGTCCGATATTTTTTCATTGAGTTATTTATAAAGAATTGCATTAAATGAGCATAAATTAAAGTGTACCATTAAAGAAGGAAAAACTAAAAAATGAAGAGACATAAGCATCAAATATGAACAAAAAAACATGATAATGGAGTTCGTCCCTAGTGGACTACATCTTCGGGTCCTGCTCTAAAATGGTTAGGATTTTCCATTAACTCAACAAAATAATTTTGCAAAATACATAAGCATACCTCATTCTGAAATAAATCTGCAAAAATAATGCTCAGATCAGACAAAGGCAGCACCACTGAATTCTTGACATCAAATTACCAAAAAATGACTATCTCCACGCCTCGACCCGACTCTGACACTCCCATGCCCAAGAAGAAATTTGTCTCAGTTTTTGTGCCCCCAACAACATACAATTAATGTTGTTATACTCACCTCGGACTACGTTCCCACCGTACCACATGCACGCCTCCTCCCTGAACTCAGTGTATGCAACTTTTAAGTAAAAAGGGTGGTGTTCATTACAAGGTTCTGGTGTCAAAATCGTGGGCCTCCCCCTCTTGGATTTATGGTTGAAACAATATATATATATATATATATATATATATATATATATATATATATATATACAATGTAGGTTCCACTAATTTTTGTGATGGTTGTATCCAAGGTTCTATCGATTAGCATATGGCCAGATTTGGTGGACCTGCCAAAACATTATATTTTTTTTCAAATTTTGGATACAGGTTGCCAATCAGAATATTCTCACTGCCACGTGGCATCCTCCCATTCGGCTAGATCATCCACTACTCTGTCAGCCTGCGCCTGCCATGTCAACACCGCATCATCCTACAAACGTCATGTCACTGCCAACTGATCATGCTACGTCATCATGCCATGTCGGTGCCATGTCATTGTACGGACTGCCACGTGGAGAAATCCTATTGGTCCACAGATTGGTCCAGAAGTGCCAAATATGGGTGACACGTGGTAGTCTCTAGTGCTGCCACGTCACCATGTTGGCGTCATCATGACACATGTCACATCCTTCTCCTATCGCGTGTGTTGTATGGATGTTGACGTCAGCAGTACGGATGTTGATGTCAACATTATAGATGCTGACGTCAACAGTAAAGATGTTCATTCATTCCCCTGTTGTCTGGGCTAGGTTGACCAAACTTTGATTGCGAATATCTTTCGATCTGTAACTTCGTTTGATGATTCGTTTGTGCCGTTAGAAATATTGCAATGCTCTCTTCATGATAATGTCATTTTCACTGAATTTTGGGAACTTTGAATATTTTTCGTTCCTCTTTCTACTGAGGCATTCTAAACATCTTAAATTGCTTCTGCGAGTTCTAAGTTGTTCTTAGCTTTCTCTGGATCCTTTTTGGATCATTAATGGTGACCCAATCAATAGGAATTTTCACCCAAGTCCACTCTACCCTCTCATAACTAAATATAGAATAACCACAATTTCCACATTTCACCCAACTCCACTTTACTCTCCAATAACTAAATATAAAACTCCCATAACTAAATATAGAACAACCATGATTTGAATTCCACAAATATCTTTAAATCATTTATGATATGTATTTAAAAAGATATTTCCATCGCCACGACTCCACTCCATTCCATGGTTTCAATTCCACAAATAGCTATCGCCACAGCTATGATGTGCGTGGGTTGTGCTGCCATTGCTTTGGCACTCCAATTGTCCTTGTGGCATCATGTTATTGATATCCAACGTTCACCGAATTAAAGAGTCAACTGGTAATTTGTCGGTAGAATCTTGAAAGATAATATATGAGCAGTGGCAGTTTGGTGTCAGAGGTAAGAGATTCGGCAATCTATAAATTTGGCATGAGATTGTAAGTTTTAAATTTTAAGAAAAATAAATGTTAATAAATTATAAAGTAAATAAAAAATATAAGATTAAAAAGGTTTAAGAATTCTTATTATGTTTAATTTATTATTATTAAAATTACAAAATCATTTTTTATTACAATTATTATTAAAATAGGAAAAATGGTTTAGGAAGTTCTTAATAGAGATGGTTCATTGGTTTATCATGGGGACCCTTTTAGTTATTTGGGGAGGTTGGATGCATACTTGTTTTTCTTTGACTTACATGGATGACATGGGGTAGATGGCTTTTTGAGTGTCTTTGAATGCATACTTGTTTTTCTTTGACTTACATGGATGACATGGGGCAGATGGCTTTTTGAGTGTCTTTTTTCAATGGTTAATTTGAATTATAGTGTTTATGGATAAGTTATAGAGGGATCTCAAAGTGTCTCCTTCTAATGGTTAATTTGAATTTGAATTTTTATTTTTTTGTTCATACTTTTTCCTTGTGTGTATATCTTGTTCATCTAGCCAGCAAATTTTATGGACTATTTTTGTTTTTAGATATTATGTTTTGTTTTTTTGATTTGATTAGTTGTATGATAATCTTTTTAGACATGGCCTATTAGCAGAAGTTTATATAGTATTAATACATGAACAAAATATCTTGCTTTAAAAAAATGCAATTTTGTATTAATAAACTTGTTAATAATAATAAAAAAAACATTTAAAAATCTAAATAATTAGCCTCCCTTAATATAATAAGATGGAGATATTAATACCCACACAAAAATAGATATCGCAATTGTAAATATCATTAAAACAATGAAACGCATCCACTTATTAATGGAGTTGAACACACATTTATATCCACACACTACAAAAATTTGGTTGATGTACTAATTTTCCAAAAAATGATTAATTAATTTTCATTTTATAAACCCAAATTTTATAACATAAAATTATTATATTTTAAAAATTGTTAAAATTATAGAAAACAATATACCATTTTTAAAAAATATTATCAAACATTTTATAATTGCTATTTTACAAATTAGAAAAAATTGTTAAAATTTATACACTTTAAAATAAGAATATTATCAAACATTTATAATTGTTATTTTACAAATTAGAAAAAATTGCTAAAATTTATACACTTTAAAATAAGTATGGATATTTAAATTTTTACGTAAATATCTCATCCTCGTCATCATACACTTATAAGTATAATAAAAATAATTAAATTTTTTCACTTATTATAGGGTATGTATACTTTCGTAGACTTTACCAGTCAAATCGTTGGGCAGAGGGGGTCCCTTGTCCCACAAACAAAGGGGTCTCATACACCAATTTGATGTGCTGGCTTGACCGTGACCTTAAAAATAGATTATTATTATTATTATTATAAAATTTTAAATAAAAATGTAAATTTCTTTTTCCGTTATTTTAAAGTACTCTCGTTCATATAAAACGTGTGCAGTTATATAGACAAAGATGTCTGTAGATAGCAAAACGTGCAGTTCTATGGACAGAGATGTACGTAGCCATCACGCTTTCCGATGCCGTGAAAAGAAAATTAAGAACATGACTCTTCAACTGCCATTAGGGCATGATGGTATTGATATCCAACCTTCAGCTAATTAGAAAGTCAACTTCTGGTTTTTCTGGACAATTCTTAGATTTGGTTGGAGCCTTTTGGCGCTCAGCATGATTTCCGCTGCTTCTTACTTTAAACGGCAGTGATATCATCAATACCGGCAAGCCGAATCGAAGATGACTGATGGGTTCAGAGGGGCCGATCACGTGAAGTTGCTTGTAATAGCCGTAGAATTATGAGCAGAGATGAGATTCGGAATTTGAAATTTAAGGTCGAAATCTTTCACCGTCAATAACAACTCCGGTTAAGTAACCTTGATTAAGATGGCCATTTTCACGTTTTGGAAATCATATTGGTTTTTTTGACTGAAGATTCCGGATGGAAAAGCAGAAAAAAGTAGATGAAAATTAATCCAAATTATCATATGGAAAGATCTCAATGGTTAGAAAACGCAATCTGTCCATTTAGTCTGAGATTTTATTATTTTGTTAAGCGGATAGGCGTACGCTTATTGATAATGCAAATAATTAATGATCTTTTAATCTAAAAATCTAATTTGATGGTTAGCAATAAAAGATGTTAGCATATTATTGGTGGTCCTTTCAAATCAATGAATAGAATTCATTGTTTATAACTTCTTTACATTTATGAATGCAATGCATCACTTAACCTGTTTACTTTTTCACATTTACCTAATCATATTAAGAAGTTACTATAAGGCCATATAATTGTCAACTTTAGATGATTTACAAGAATTAATATATGTGGAAGTTTTTATTGTCAAGTTTACATGATTAAACCACAGATTGAAGTGTTGGAATATGAACCTTCCAAGTTTGGACTGTGAATGACATTTGTTTTTTATAGAGTGTGGGAGTCTGAAGAGCTTTAGTATTGATCGATTATTTATTGTAGCGTAGGGATTTAACAAAAAATTAAAGCTCTATAATAATAATAATATATTAACAAAAAATAATAATAATGACAATTGTTTAATTATTCTATGAAATGATTTTTTTAGTTGAAATCTGGCCACATAAATCTTTCTGAAATCACTATTTTTTGTTATTTAAAATTCTTGCCGGCTTTCGAACAAAAGTCCTTTAAAAATATCGTTGGAAAAGAGTAATTTTGTAGAACGTTTAGACTATAACATAATAATCTATTTTCCTTAGGATGTGGTGTTATCCCCTTAAAAGATGACCATAAAGATGACCATGCTCCTAGTGGAAGTTTGCTTTGATACCTGGTAGCCTATGATTCCTCAAGGAGAGGGTGAGGGAGCCTTCCATCACTTCCAAGACCTGATCATTAAGTGTATGCAATATTTGGGGCCTGCGACAAGAGATGGAGCATTGGTCTCTGGTACAATTGACAGGAAAGGAAGTGATCCCTCACTGATTTCAAGAGTTAATATGGTCAACCTTCAAGGGAGGGAAAGAAGAGGTGATAGTAATGCATTCTGGTGGGAATTCTTATAATGTTATCCTGAGCTTGGTTATTCTTCCCAGTGAGATTCTCTTGCAACTGGTGGTGAGAAATTCGGCTCCCCTTTCTTACGTTGTTCTAGTGAGAAAGTTGTCTCCCTTCCCTGTGTTCTTGACATTCACACCACCAGAATGCGACACATTTGGGAACTAGGTAGAGTGCACAGGGAAGAGGTTCTCATAGACATGTCAAGGCTCAACGAGGAGGTATAATGTATTTTTCCAGTGAAATTGAGACTTAAACCACAATTATGGCGACCCAAGAGGATCAGTTGTGAGGAAATTCGACACCTCGTACGGAGAGGAAAGAATTGTAGCAAACACATGTTGATGGTATGATTTGGGGTTGCAAGGTGGAATGGTATGATATTGGTGATGGGGTAGTGGGTGATAATGCTCAGAAGGCTCTGGTCTCTCCTTCAAAGGGCGATGCTTCTTTTGTTGTCCAGGGTGAGGCCCTGGTCCTGCTAGGTTTTGTTGACCCGTGCATGCTTCCTGATACTCAAGTGATGGAAAAACAACTCCAGCTAAAGTGACAAAGAATTCTTGATTGATGGGGGACCACCTAAAGTTAATCTTTGATCTTTGAGATTCATGGTGAGTTAGTTGATTTAAAATTTGGAATTGAAATTCCAGACAAAAAGGTCAATCTCTTAGATATTTTCTCTAGCCCTGAGAAGCGCCAACACGCCCAAGAGATGCCTACCCAGACTGTGATAATCCCATAATTTCCAATCCCACCATAGTTAGTAAAAATGGACAATTTGTATATCGATCTAGTCTCCCACTCTACTCGGTGACTTCCTTCTGCAAGAATGTTGGTCTTTCATCCTAGTTTCAGGTTCTATACTTGTTTTTGTCCCTTCAGGGTAGCTCATCATTTTAATTGGTCTTGGGCTTGGGACACTTTCCATTTTCTGCAGCCCTAGCCTAACGATACTATGATTGTATTATTTTTGGTTCTTAGAAGGTAATAAAAAATTCTAACTTACAAAAAAAAATTTAGTCCCAAAATAATAATCGAATTTGAAGGTCATGGCTAAGCTTACACTAAAAATCCAACCATGTTAATGGTTGGTATAACCGGCTATTTAAATGTTCTTAGATATTGTTTCTCAATCACAAAATGTCACAAAGCAAACAAAACAAATAATTAATTATCAATTTCACATCATTAAAAAAACACTATATATATACTTTTGTATTTAATAATAATAAAAAAATGCTACGTAATATTCCACCAAATCAACTCATCCCTTAACGATTGAGGACAGAATGAAGATATATATAATCAATTCACCCCTTAACGATTGAGGACAGAATGAATATATATATAGTTTTTGTATTTTAAAGGAAACAAAAGCGTAAAATCGAATAGGTTACATGCTAACTAGCACCACACCAAATGACTATTTTATCTCTCTAATTATAACAAGAAGAAATTCATAATGACGTGAATGTGAAATTTGAATTATATAATTTGTTTGGTTCGTTCCATGCATTTATGATGAAATTGATTTTATAAAATTGATTGTTTGAAAAATTAATTGTATGAAGAGCACTTAAATACATAAGTGAATAAGAAAAATGCGTATGTTTTATAATTTTAGTCAATTAAATTTAAAATACCTAGATTAGTGATAAGAAAGGAAGAGGCCGCCGTTCTCTTCCCCATAAGGTAGTAGGTTGTAATAGATAGAACTTGCTACCGTCTAGAGACATGTGATAACGGTTAATGAAGTTGAGAGATCTCTTCCCACATCAATACATTTTAAGGACCTTGTGAAAAATTATGGTGACGAGTGGATTTGTTGGTATTATAATGGACTTAGACATTTTATTTGACACCATAGAATTTTATCAAAGCAAATCCTTTTTATATTTTTAATGATGAGCACCCGTCCTATTAAGTTTGAGAATTTAATAGCATTTTGGCTTAACAACAAACATTACTATTGGAAATTAGAACGAGAAATAATTAGTTACAAGATGAATTTGGAATCTCGAATGTTGATATATTATGTAACTTTGAGTTTGAAGGAAATAGAGGAAAATTATTATTGGAAATTAGAATGAGAAACAGTTAGTTACAAGATGAATTTGGAATCTCGAATGTTGATATACCATGCAACTCTGAGTTTGAAGGAAATAGAGGAAATTTAGAAGACAAGAATGGAAGGCGCTAATCTAGGTCCACCACCATTAGGGAAAATGTCCAACCATCCTCTTAGAGCAACAACCACCCAGCCACTCCTAGTGCCATAGATAGAAAACTAATGCTCAACAATAAGTGATGGATTTTGACGAAAGGTATAGGCCAATAACCATACACCGAGTTTGAAAGTTAGATGAATACCTTCACCAAAAAATTGTTCTTGATACAAGTACAATAGAAATTGTGTTACTCACTTCTTTGCTACCATTAACTTGTACCTGCAAACCAAAAAATTCATAACATGGCACTATGATGAGATGGACGAAATATATATCTAAGTAAAATAGGAAATTTAAAATGATCTTAAGAAGTCAAATGACAATTACTGCTCTTTTTTTCATGCTGTCAAACACTTTAATCAAATAGATGAAACCAAAGACTACAAGGAATACCATTTTCCTAAATTGTATATCCTCTACCCATCACAACCAATCACAATAGAAAATAATAGATCCTATTTTAAAAAGTGCAAAATTTTGGTATAGCTATCATATATAGGGTGATACACATTATCTGTCCCTAAATGATTCATATATCCAATTTTCCAAACTAGTATTTTTGAGTTTTTAATTAGATTTTACTTCACAACTTTATTTTTTATTTTTTTATAATGTATGATTATCTATATTTATTAAAAAAATTAATTAAATTTTAATTTTTTTATAAAAATTAATTAAATAATTTTTTTTAAATAAATTATTAGAGAAAAATTTTAGGTTATCTTTAATCATATTTATAAAAGTAAAAAAATAGAATAATTATAAAATTTAATAATAAAATAAATTAACAAAAATATATTATGATATTGAAGCTTCCAATTATTTATTTATATTTATAATTTTTAATAAATCTAAATTCTTGTTTATTTATTTTGATATTTATTTATATTTATAATTTTTAATAAATCTAAATTCTTGTTTATTTATTTTGTTCTCTTTAAGTGTTTTTTTAAAGGGAATGTGACATTTAGTAGAGTTTTCACATCAATGTGATGGGTTGACAACCATAGCTTTTGGCCACATGAAAATGGGGTTTTTTAGGCACTTATTTTATGTTAGAATGGTAAAAGTGGTCTCTATGTTCTCGATTGAGTATTCAAAAGACTCGCTTTAAGAGAGAACGAGAGATATTTGTGCATCACGCGAGACCCTCTATTAAGGAATTGATTAGATGATGAAGTGGATAGTGAGGTGGTAGTGAGGTGGATAGAGTACAATCCTCTCTGAAGGTGGCATGTCAAAGCACGTGTATGCACAATGGGATTTCTTCTTATTGAGGTAACAACTAAAAAAATGACGATGTTGGCGTGGCTCATTTTCTCTATGTTAGAAGGAGGCTTATGCATGAAAGGGAACTGGCTTTTCGACTATTGAAGGGAAATCCTTCAATGATGAAGTCATTCATTTTTCCTTGTGCCACAATAAGTTTCTAGACTCTTCGCTAGTATTCGAGAGAAAAGTTATACCAGAATTTGATTTTGGTTTTGTCCAGATCAAGTCTCCCAAATATATTCAAGGTTTGATTGGAGGTACTTTGAGTTTACCTTTATTGGAAGGTGGTTAATGTGTTCCCTTGGGTCATCTGAGGGGAAAAAAAACATAGGAAGACTCTTAAATATAAGGGTGGGAACATTTCCTTGGTATTTGGAGAGGATATTTGACTGGAAAAGGTCATGGATCTCGATGGTCATTCATTGGTTGATAAATTTATGGGATGACGTATCCCTATGGACAGACTCAAGAGTTTGATTGTTCTAAACAAGAAGCCTTGTATAGGGTATTCACTATAAATGTGTTGATTTGCACAGAATAGATCTAGCTAAACAATGATACAGAAATTTGCAGAGAGAATTGGAAAAAGAAGAAGAAGGGGAGAAAGAATGGAAAGAATTCTCATTAACCATTGTGAAAAATGAATAATTTACACATGATATACTCTGTATAAATCAATGAGTTCGACTTGAGGTGAACCAAGTTGCCATAGTGGTGGTCTAGAGTGATTTGGACACACACTAGCAATTACGAGAGTGAAATGCCACCTATTCTAGTCTCTCAGGCAGTTACGGGAATGAACTGCCACCTAGTTGAGTTAACTAGTCAACTAGTCTTCAGTTAACTGACTGAAAAGAATGTAGTGAGGAGTTAACTCAAGGAATCAAGGATAATGCACCACTTTGGTGATGATACCAAGGCAAGTTCGAACTAGCATGGTGATGATACCAAGGCAAGGTCGAACTAGCATGGTGATGATCCCAATGTTGCATGGTGATGATCCCAATGCAACATCTAAAATCAACTCAACTAGTCGAACTGAAGTGTGAACTAAAAGAGAATATTCTCCAGGTGGAATATTCTTTCCTAAAATATAGAAGACTAGATAATGACTAATTATGACTAATAAAAAAATAAAAACCTTAGGAAAAAGAAATCCTATGTGTGTGTGAAGTAACTCCAACACCCCCCCTGAACATCACT
>ML836116.1:50467-63185 GCA_009831015.1 Picea engelmannii
CCGCTGCCTCTAAAATGGATCTCTGCAGAACTTTAGAGTACTCTGGTTGTCACACCAGATAACAATCGACCGATGAAAATAAATTCCCAACTCGGTGAGAAAATGTTGTAGCCACATAGCCTAAATGGTTATGTCAACTCCCCCTCTGTACTCTGCCTCAGCTGAAGATAGAGCAATGACAACTTGCTTCTTTCTCAACCAACAGATAGGCCTGGAACTAAGACTAAGTGAGTAATCAAATGTGGACTTGCAATCAATGCCATCGCCAGCCCAGTTGGAATCAGTAAAACCAATGAGATCTAATGTAGAGTTTGTTGCATAATGAATCCCAAAGGTGATGGTTCCCTATACGTATCGAAGGATACGCTTTGCATCTTTCCAATGTAGCTCATGCAGCTCCTGCATGAACCTGGAAACTGCGACAACTGCATATGAGAGGTTTGGTCTGGAGTGTGTGAGATACAACAAGCTCCCAACTAGCTGTCTGTACACTGTGATGTCAACTAGTGGAGTCTCCCCACCATCCTTAAGTTTGAATCCTGATAGGAAAGGAGTCGGAGCAGACTTGCAGTCTGTCATGTGAAATCTCTCAAGGATATCTCATGCATACTTGGCTCGAGACAGTTTGATGCCTAATGAATCGTGACTGATCTCAAGTCCAAGGAAGAAGTGTAGTGGACCCATGTCCGTCATCAAAAACCTATCATGAAGAATCCTCTTGACTGCAACTATCGCTAAAGTCAAGCAACCGGTGAGCAACAAATCATCGACATACAAAACTAAAAGTAGAAGTGAATCAACCGTCCTGAGCATGTATACATTCAGGTCTAGTTTACAACGTACAAAGTTCTCTGACAACAGGTAGGAGTCCATCTTGGCATACCATGCCCTTGGAGCTTGCTTGAGGCCATAAAGTGACTTCTTTAGTCGACATACCAAAGATGAGTCCTGCATAAATCCCTGGGGCTGATCCATGTAGATCTCCTCAGAGAGATCACCATGAAGAAATGCATTATTCACGTCCATCTGATGGACTTCCCATCCCTTGGTTTCCGCAATGGCAAGTGCCAATCGTATGGAATCCATCTTCACTATTGGAGCGAAGGTCTCATCATAGTCAATACCATGAACCTACTGAAAGCCTTTGGCGACAAGCCTGCCTTTGTATCTGTTGATCTGTCCATCCGCTGCGCTCTTGGTCCTATAGACCCATATGCATCTGATAAGTTTCCTCCCGGAAGGAAGGGGAACCAGATTCCAAGTTTGGTTCTCGAGGAGGGAGTTCTACTCCTCCTGCATGGTGGATTCTCAAAAGGGATTTCCAGCAGCCTCACCATAAGACTGTGGATCTAAAGACTAAACCAAGAAAAGATGCCTGGAAGGCAATGGTTCAGTGGCAGTGAATGTAATAGGAGGCTCCTCGAAATCAGATCGAGTCCTCCTAGTATCGGTTGGATCACCGACAAGATCCCCTGCATCTTGAAGAGTAGTCTGTGCCCACTTGGGCCTCTGCTCTAGCTCTGCAATTGCATCTGGATGCTCTGACTCTGCATCCGACTGTACTGACTCTGAATCTCAATCCTAATCATATGATTCCTCCGAATCAGAAGTCTTGTCTGAAGAAGAGTTGGCATATGCATGCTCATCATCTCAGACAGGTGGAAGAGTGAAGGTGTCCACCTGTGGCTGCTGAGGTACATGCGATACACTTTCCTTGAATTGGACACTACGCTCAATGATGAGCTGGTCCAAGGAAAGATCAATAAGCCAATACCCCTTCACACCGTCAGGGTATCTAACAAAAATGCACTTAGTTCTCTGTGGATCAAGTGCCCTCCTCTTTTCAGAGGGAATGTGTTCCCATGCATGAGAACCAAAAATGCGAAAGTGGGTCACTTCTGGTTTGAGGTCGCTCCAAGCCTCGTACAGGGTATTATCCTTGACATGTCTATGAGGAGATCGGTTTTGGATTTATGTTGCACAATTAATTTCTTCGACCCATAGTCTTTGTGGTAGTGACTTTGCATGCAACATGCAAGATGCCATCTCCTTTAGAGATCTATTTTTCCTCTCAGCAACTCCGTTTTGCTGTGGAGTGTAGGGAAATGTATGCTACAACTGAATCCCTGCCTCATGGAAAAGATTACAAATCTCATGATTCACATACTCTCCCTTGTTATTAGTTCGAAGGACTTTGATCTTCTTTCCGGACTGTGTCTCAACCAAAGCTTTGAAATCTTTGAAGTGTTGAAAGACCTCAAATTTTTGCCTGAGAAAGTAGATCCAAGTAAACCATGAGAAGTCATCAACAAAAATGAGAACAAACCTTGCTTTGTTGATCGATGGATGTGGAAAAGGACCCATGAGGTCACTATGGATCAGATCTAAAGGTGTGGAAGCTCGCTGAGACTTTCCTTTGACGAATTTCTCTTCAGGCTGTTTTCCGAAAACACATCCCTCACATAATCCCTTGGAGAAGAGGATTTATGGTAGAACATCAACTAATCTATGCTTTCTAAGCTATTGCATGTATCTGAAATTCAAATGTCCAAACCTTTCGTGCCATATCCTACTACTTTCATTAGCATGAGTAAGCAGTAAAGAAGAATCAGGTTCAATGAATTCAGAAAATGTATACAATCTAGACTGATGATTTACCTCATCGGTAGCAACCCTGGAGTTGGTTTGCATGTCGTATATGTCCATAGAATTTGGTGTGAATACGATTTTCTTTTAGGTGCTAGATTTCGTCATCTGATACATGGAGAGAAGGTTGACAGAAAGCTTGGGAACATGTAACACATTCTTGAAGCTTCCATTGGTGAGTTCAATCCTTCCTTTGCCGGTGACTTCGACATAAGAGTTGTCCCCCATCAGAATAGGAGGAACTTTGCATGAATCCAAAGAAGAATAGACTGCTTCTTAGGCATCCATGTGATATGATGATCTTGAATCTACGATACAAGAATTGGGAGAGGAGTTGATTACAGTCAAGGCATGGATAGAATTGTCTTTCTTGGAATTCAGATCTTCTGGCTTCTTCTTCTTTGCACCCTCGGGGATGCAATCTCCAAGGTTGTTTTTCTGAAGTATCTGAGACATCAGATCTATTTTTTTTTCATGCATGCAGATTTCGAATGGAATCCTTTGTGACAGTATGTGCATTTCTCTCCTTTTCTTCCCTTTTCTCCTTTGGATCTAGAGGCATCAATGAAGGGTTTTGTGTAGCCTTCCTTCTTCGTATGTGCATGAGCTTTCCGCTTATCTTTATCTTTATATTTTTTATATTTGTGGCTACCATCACGCACAGTGAGTGCATGTGCCCTTGGGGCCTTGATTGTGCCCATGTTGATGAGCTTGGTTTTCTCTTGTGTCAAGGATTCGATAAAATCCTCAAGAGAAGGCATCTTCCAGGTGGCTCTAGAGGCGAATCTGACAGTATGAAATGTGGATACGAATACATAGAATTCAGGACCAATCTTGGAGAGAATGGTGAGAACCACTTATTTCTCCTCCTTCGATTTATCAACCCCGCAGGCTTTGAGTTGCGACAGTAAATCCTTGAATTTTCTAAAGAAATCTTGGATATTCTCGAAGCTTTTTGGATCCAATGTGAGAAGCTCCACCTCCAGCATGTGTCCCCTCATCTCATCCTATTTTCCAAAGAGCCCTTCCAATATGGTCCAAGCTTCATTGGGAGTCTTACGGGAAGATATATGAAAAAGGAGATCGGGAGAAATAAGACTGCAAATTGTTCCGAGTGCCTCATCCATGCGATTTAAGTACTTGGATTTTTCTATGGCTGATGTCAAATCTGTATCTGTATTCATCGTTAACCTATACAACCCTCTAGATCGGAGATGTATGGTTGTTTTCTCATTCCATGCAAAATACTTGTAAGGTGTAAAAATGAATTCTTTTTGGAATTCCATCTTTCTGCTGTCTTCAATCTTTTGTACCTGCAAAAAATTTTGGTGTAGCTTTTTCTTAGAAATTTGTTAGCTCTGATACCATGTAAATGTTTTGACCTACATAGAATATATCTAGCTAAACAATGATACACACATTTGCAGAGAGAATTGGAAAAAGAAGAAGAAGGAGAGAAAGAATGGAAATAATTCTCATTAACCGTTGTGAATAATGAATAATTTACACATGATATACTCTGTATAACTCAATGAGTTCGACTTGAGGTGAAACAAGTCTCGATAGTGGTGGTATAAAGTGATATGGAAACACACCAGCAGTTACGGGAGTGAAATGCCACCTATTCTAGTCTCTCAGGCAGTTACGAGAGTGAACTGCCACCTAGTTGAGTTAACTAGTCTGCTAGTCTTCAGTTAACTGACTGAACAAAAAGTAGTGAGAAGTTAACTGAACGAATCAAGGCTAATGCACCACTTTGGTGATGATACCAAGGAAAGGTCGAATTAGCATGGTGATGATCCCAATGTTTCATGGTGATGATGCCAATGCAACATCTAAACTCAACTCAACTATTCAAACTGGAGTGTGAACTGAAAGAAAATATTCTCCAGGTGGAATATCCTCTCCTAAAATATAGGAGACTAGATAATGACTAATTATGACTAATAAAAAAATAGAAACCTTAGGAAAAATAAATCCTAGGTGTGTGTGAAGTAACTCCAACACTCATTGGGTTTCATATTTTAGCCAAGGGATGGCTTGGTTTTATATTCAAGGAGAAGAAAGACACATAAGCTATTTTGAAAGGTATTTGGTATTTGGAATCAATATTCTTATACCTCAGACACTAGTATTCCCTCCTTCATCCGAGGGAGTATCTGTTTCATAAATTTGATGTTTAGGTCAAATTGTCAATCCTTCCCCTCAAATGGTGGACCATTTCGATCCTCCGAGCGATCGTGAATAAAAGTAGGAAAACCTTAGCTATAGATGACATTTTCGTATCTTTACCTCAACACTCTATGGCTAAGGTTTTAGTTGAAATGGATGTAAGAGGAGGAATTTTTTAGTCTATTTATTTGGTGTTGGGATCTCGAAAGATTGTGCAGACCCTTGACTATGCAAATGTCCCTTTAAAATGTGTTATGTGGCATAGGTTTGGTCATGTTATGGTGGGTCTATTATTGTGTTGTCAAGTTTTCCTCTTAAGCCCCAAGGGTTTTTTTATGATGTAGCTCATCACCCATTTTACTTTGATGTGGGTGAGGGTGATTATGAAGGACTGGGGGAAGAGCCTCTTAGGGCCCCTTCATAAGGGATTCCATATTCCCATAATGTTGAAGTCTCTTTTTCTTCAAGCTCGATATTTCTCTGTGGTGTCCCTATGATTTTAAACTACGTAAGCCGTGGGATATATACATATTTTATTCTAGGATAGATGAGGATCCAAGAGGGGGGGTCAAAGTTTGGGATTATCGGAGAAAATATTAACTAAAAAGTACATAAGAAAAAGTTTCTCATGAAGCTCATCAAGGTTGTCAAGCCTTAATCAATGGGGTCCTTAGAGAACCAAAATCCCCATCCTCTTTTTGTAAATGAATATTCTTTCTTTGAATGCAAGAGGCCTAAGGAGTCAGGGTAAGAAAGTGTCTCTAAATCATACTATGAATAAGTTTTATCTGGATGTAGTCTTAGTTCAGGAAACTATGGGTAGGGGGAGAATATATGCACTACCTTAAAGTCTTTTCTTAATGGATGGGATTTAATGGCTATTGATTCTTTTGGTAGATCAGGAGGGGTTCTTATTGATTGGTGTGACAAAATTTGTCATATTGAATCTTTTCCCAAAGGACGGGGAATAATTTTTGTATACTCAACAACTATGGGCCATATGAGGGAACAATCGAATATTGGGATAATATTTCCAAATCTCCTTTCCTAATGGTGCCAAATTAATCATTGGTGTGGACCTAAATTTTGTTTTAAATAGGGATGAGATATGGGGACTTGTTGTTCATTATGATCCACTAAAGACTTATTTTATAGTAGCCTCCTTGGAGACGATTGGTCTTGTGGATATTTCTTTGATGGATATCAAAACCTACCTAGATGAACAAGCTTTCTAGGGAAGTGGTTGTGTAAAAAAGGTTAGATAGGATCCCTAGATGTGGCAGGTTTTGATGAGAGAGATCAATGTTAAAATGGAAGGGATTATCCAAGGAAATGTTGGCTTTATTTTGGAGAATTATAACTTGCAACAAATAAACATATTGGACAGACGAAAGTATAAATTGATTCTAGGTGAAAAGAAAGAGTGGAAAATTAAGAGTCATGCCACTTGGATATCATGTGGAGATCAAAATAAATTTTATTTTCATTCTTTTGAAAACCATACAAGACCTAAAGATAAGATCCTTCATCTGCGAGTGGAGGATGGTGGGGAAGCCAAGTCCTTTTAGGATTTGGCTAATATCAATGTGTCACGTTTTGGAAATATTTATAAACAACCTAAAATATTTCCTCTTTAAGAGATTATGAACTTGATCGACATGTATCCTTGCTTAGTCGAGGAAGATAAGAATGAGGATCTCTTCCTACAAGTTTCTTTGGATGAACTACTCTCATTTATGAACACTTTTTAGAAGGATAGGAGCCCAATCTATGATGGTTGGAATGATAATTTTTACATCAAGTATTGTTCAAATTTCTAGGAATGAATCTTCTAAGAGTGGTAAAAGAATTGTGTGAACTAGGAAGAGTTCCGGGAAACATTAAATGAAACATTATTTCCTTAGTTCCACAAGTAGACCATCTAGAATCCTTTAATTAATTTAGACTGGTCTCATTAGGTCATTTCGGTGGAGCATTTTATATTTTTGGAAGGGAGGAATATACATGAGGAAATTGGTGTTGCACAATAAGTTTTACAAAACGTAAAATTGCATTCATCTCCGTCTCTAATTTTAAATCATTATCTCTCTAAAGCATATGATTTGTTGTCCTAGACGTTCCTCCATCTAATGCTACTTCATATTGGTTTCTCTCTGAGAATGGTTATGTGGATCATGGGCTATGTTACCTCCTTGCATATAGTAGTCTTAATCAATGTATCAACATCTTCCTTTTTCAAACCTACATGAGGATTGTAGTAGGGATGTCCTTTATCCTATTATTTTTTTCTACTTGTGGCCGAGGGTTTAAGGAGGTGGTTGTTTCATGTGATGGCATGTATGGTGGTACAAGCTACAGAGGCCGACATACAATTATATCCAACTTAACTCCTACTCATTGATGATATTCCACCAAGGATAATTTTAAGGATGGAAATTTATCTAAAAATGTAGAAGTCTTAGTGAATCTTAATAGTCCTTAATATGCAAAATAGAAAATGTTTGGCGATATTTTTGTAAAAATATTCAAATTTCTAAGGATTTTATATAGTTTCTATAAAATTTGGGCTATTTTTAAGGTAAAATAATTTCATTCTATAGAATTTGGGTGAATCATTTTTTGAAAAGATGAAAATTTCTGAATAGTTTTTTGGGAAAAGCATGGAAAATTAGCCCATGGGAGAAATTTAGCCCCTAAAATTTTCCCTACATTCCGCTATTTTATTATAGATGTGAATGAGATTTTAGAAAAAAATTGGACATCTTAAATATCTAGATGTGAATGGAGGTGAGAAAAAATATTTCAATCGCTTATTATTGTGCATTGGAGGATCAACTTCATGCTCCGTTGATATCTCTGCATCCTTGTGTAAGGGGGAATCTTGATGAAGGCATCAAGTATCTCAATTTTTTTCTCAATCCCCAAAATTATAGGATAGTGGATTGGTAGTGGTGTTGGAAATATTTTTTTCATTTATGTCAAAGAATGGGGGAGCCTACATATGTCCAAGATAAATATTGCAAGATGAAGATTGCTGAAAGTATTGCTTTTGTATTTTTGATGATCAATCTAGATACCCTATCTTTGAAGGAATTTCTACCCTACATACCTAGCTCAAATGGGAGAATGATTTATGTGGTTGGAAATATTAGTATGAGAACATTCCAACGGTATATGGAATTCCCTCTAACTACCTACGAATTAGGAGATATGAATTTTTCCTTCTCACAACCTAGATGAAAAATTGAGTTCATCTCAACTAGTCTTTACAAGTCAGCCTGGAAAGTGGAGTAAAATTACTATAAAGACATGATATATATGGAAATTTGTAGTGAAACCAGGAAATAATCTATAGATCAAGTCTCAGGTGCAAAAACGTGATTAGAGGTGTGTTAAATGTGTTTGAGTGTCTTTCTGGTGTGAAAGAAAAGTCTAAGGGATTTTCTTGAGGTATTTTTTTATTTTCAAAGTGTGCTATGAAGGAATGAAGGTCTATGATGCCTTTTTCATCACTTTTCTGAGGTTACGATGTGTCATCTATGGATTATGTTATCAATGGATGTTTCCATTAGTGGATGTTGTTGTTAGTGAATGTTGTTGTCAATGGTTGTTTCCGCTAGTGGAAGTTATTGTTAGGGAATGTTACTATGAGTGGATGTTGTCGTCATTGATTTGATTTTGGGAATGATGCTATGAGTCTTGCTAGATTTTGAAGTATTTTCTATGGAATGAAGCATGTAGGTGAAGTCAAAAGTACTTTGTGTATGAATATCTTTGATTGGTGTCTCCACATATCTTTTTAAGTTGGTGTTTAGTTGAGGAGATTGGTGTCTCCAGTAGGTTGGTGGCTACATCTTCTTGAGTTGGTTATCAGTTGAGGATATTGGTGTCTCCAATAGGTTGGTTCATACATATCACTAAGTTGGTGCTCAATTAAGGATATTGGTGTCTCCAGTAGGTTGGTTCCTAGACATTTATAAAGATAATTTTTATGGTTTCTCCCGATTGGGTTTCCATGTTAAACATTATGCATTTTTATTTGAGTTTATATGTGATGATTGTTTCTCAACTAATGAATGATTGATGAATGGTTAAATAAATTAAAAATTATCTTATATTGATTAACACTCCCCCCTCACTCTAAGCACAATTTCAACAATTGATATCATAGAATGCTCTTTAAGAAAAAAAAACCTAAACAGACCTCCTTTGTTTGGTGTAAAAAACTTAATATATTATAAGGAAGGTCTCCCTATAAACAAAACTCCTTTGTTTGGTGGAAAAAACTATGCATCCAGGAGTATAATAATGAAGATATATTTACAAGCCCTTATGTTTGGTATTTAGGAATTAGTCACAACAGGTTATACATATGAAGCTAGGAAGGAATCAAGTGAAAAGAATGCAAAATAAATATATTCCATCTTGAATGATATATCATATTATGATATTGTCATGGTAATGAAGTGTACATCAACTAAGAATATTTGGGACAAGATACAAAACATTTATGAAGAAGAATATCTATCCAAAACCATGGAAACAAATCCTAGTAATGAATAAAATGATGATAATTAGAAAGAAAAACTAGATTCAAAGGAAGAAGATCTTGAAAAAAACCCATCAGTGCCCAAGAAAAAATAGAAAAACTTAAGAAAAGGAAGCGGGACAAGCAATTGTAGAAACATGAAAAGAAGGATCACGATCCTAACGAAAAAAATAAGAAAATTATTATCTTGAAGATTGTTGGACAGACATTTTGGATGCAATTTGGAGAAATATCCTAAGGGTAGAGGAGATGTGTAGTAAAGGCACATTTAGGATCAGATTCCATGGTAAAAGTACATTTTGTGGTGAATAAGAAGATAAAGAAAGAAGATAAAGAAAGGAAATAAAGCAAGTAAATAAAGTAAGGATATAAAGCAAGAAAAACAACTTGCATGGAAAAGGAAGGAAAAACAACATGCAGGAGATAAGATAGTAGGTTTTTGTGAGTTGTAATGAATCATAATGAGTTTTCATAGGGTTTTGGGATAAGATAGTAGGTTTTTGAGCCCTAAAATCTATGTATAAATATGTAATGGGTTGGGAAGAATAGGCTACTGGAAGAATAGGAGAATGGGAGAATAGGTTGAGAATTAGAGAGAGTTGATGTCTGAAGGTTTAGGGGAGATTTTGCACAGTGAGGCCTTCACTGCAGAGAGAATAGGAATGATGGGAAATGATACCATGATGCATATATTGTAGTATATTTCACAAGCTTGAGATGATTTCATGAAGAATAATAAAGAATCCGACCATTGTGAATGTAGCCCAAGGATTAGGTGAACCATGTTAAATTTTGTGTCTAGATGTGTCTTTTTATGTGATTGTTAATGGATGTTATGTTTATGCATGTTATATACAACTTCCGTTGTTATATGAGTGATGTGTTGTAAGTATTAATGTTCCAATCACTAGCTTATGTTTCAATTTGTGTTATAATGGTGTTGTATACTTGAGTTTACTAGTTAATCAAGGAATAAGAGTCCAACATAAATTATTTTGCACAGGGTATATAAGTGTAAATGAGCAAGTTGATGAACTCATGTCCCCTCGTCTCTACAGAAACTTGGTTCATGCAGTCCCAGTAGATACCCCGGGTGAGGCTTCACTTGTAACGTAGGGTCTTGCAACTACCTGCCAAAAAAGACAAAATTAGAAGAGAAAAATATCATAGAATAAGTGGTCAGAATCAAATTAAAATAAAATGAATAAATTGTGAGAAGCTAGAAGATGAAATGGTTTCCTTAAGAAATATACTAGAAAAAACAACTAATCAATTGAATATAAGCTTGAATTTTGTAAGGAGTACAAAAATCTTAGATAATATTCTCAGTTGTAAAAGGTCACCATTCATCAAGAGAGGGCTCAGATACAACTATAAGAAAAAGACCACTGAGGGAGATGAAAGCATTAAAGTCACAAAGTGAACAGAAAAAGAAAATGAAGAAAATCCTGAAAGATATGATAATATTTTCAAAGGCTCTGCCTGCAATGAAAGAAAAAACAAGAGAGGAAATTATGACCATCGGAAATTCAATTCTTATCATAAGAAAAACAAGAGTGATTTTAGAAGAGTTGTTCCACCCTGAAGAGATTTCACAAACCAATACCAAAATATATTTCTTGGCTATTCTTTTTCTTCCCATCATTATGGTCATAAAGTAATAGATTTTATAGCTTATGCAAGAAGTGATCATGTGAGAGATAGAAGTAAAGGTTCTTACATAATCTCAAAGGATGATTATATGAGAAACAAAACCAAAATTTATCATGGATTTTATAACAAAATGTACAATTCTTTTTCTCCTCTACTTGATACTAAATATTATATGTGCAACACCTACGATCACACAACACATGATTTTACAAGCAACATGATAAAAAAAACATGGAATAAGATGTTCTTACCAAGCATAAAGAAGAATACACCAAGGCGTGGAAAATGAAGCAAGAAGAATCGAAGAAGGAATAATGTGGACTTGTAATTTATGATCAAAAAGAAGGGAACCAATGGTACATTGACAATGGATATTCAAAACACATGACATGGGACCATACCAAGTTTCTCACCTTGAAGGAAGAAAAATGAGACAATGTTACTTTTGGATATAAGGCTTTTTCAAGGATAGTTAGAAAGTGTACTATTAGTCTTTTGGAAATACTAAGACATGGAATGTCATGTATGTTGAAGGGTTAAAGTATAATCTTCTAAGTGTCATAAAAATGTGTCATCAAGATTACAAAATCACATTTCATTCTAAAGGGTGTGAGATCAAGAAAGAAACTTCAGGAAGATTAGTGAAAAATGAAAACAAAACCTCAAGAGATGTATACATACTCGATAAATTCAAAGAAGAAAAATATTGTATGGGAGTGATATCATGTAATGTCCCCTGCCTCTTAGAGAGGTGATGAGGAGACTCAGTGGCCTGGGCACCCCCACTAGGTCATAGTCTCACATTGAGGGGGGAAAAGTCAAGAAGTTAAAAGTTATATTTTTAAGTTGAATTAAGAAAGGAAAAGGATAAAGGAGTAAAAGATAACTCAACAGAAGAATAGAAGATTAACCTTGGGAGTTAACCTAACTCAACAAAGAATTAGAAGGAAAAGTATAAGTAAGAGGCTGGGGTGCACCTATTATTCATTATGGTTTTGGATTAGCATTTGCTATTGCTCTTGATCATTCAGTTTGGGGGTTTTGTTGTACAAACCCTTCTGAACCACTCAGTGGTGAAATATCCACTCACCTTCTTCCACAACTTGGTCTCGGGGATGAAAGACTCCTCCACACCATTCTAGTCTCAGGGCCAGCTTATCGAGGGAGGTTCGATCCAGCTTATCTTGAGGGCCTGGGGACATTCCGACAGTTGGGGTTTGTTTGCAGGGGCAGGACCATCAGTTTGAGGGATTTTTTGGAGGATTATCATCATTCTACATTTGTCTATAGATTGGGACGTCGTGGAGCCATAGGGGACATCCTGTGATTCAGTAAAACTCAGATCTAGGGAGATCTGCTTGAGATCCGAGCCCGAAACTTCTACCATGGGATTCTCATAGACCAATCTATATTCTTGGAGAGTTTCAGATCATTTGGAAGCCTCCTTCATCAGGGCCAATCCAGGTAGGGTTTCAGTCATCCAGTGGGGTACACCATGCAATGGAGAATTCAGATCTACGGGGTTTGAGAGTAGATTTGGGAATTTGGACATCTAGGTTTTCCTTACAGTTGCCCGATCTATCATTTGGCATATTTCTCGGGATGATTGGACACTTTTGGTAGCAGGGAAGAATTATTCAGGGCTTCAACATTCTAGCAGGACGTGGCACTTTCCAACTTGGAGGTTGAGCATTAGTA
>ML836117.1:0-46111 GCA_009831015.1 Picea engelmannii
ACCAGCACTGCGACTCTGAGGCTCTGTTTCTTCTTCGTCCCATGGGGCATGCAACACTCCAGATATCTTTCTTCTTCATGACCCTTCTTCCATGCCGGAATCACACCCACACCAACTTCCCCGTGGCTGTAATTGTAATGCCTCAGTGGAGTGATTGGGTACCTCTTAACCGCCGGTAAGAAGCATGCCTCGTGTGGGTTTAACGCCTTTACCACAGTGCGTTTGAAGATTTGTCGAGGATATTTAGCAACGGAGAAAAGCAATGGAAAACTCTGGTGCACTGCCAATGTCAATCCCATTCCCATTTACGAGCTGAGCTTCGGCATTGGTGGCATATATCCGGATCAATGTTGAGACTTCGTTGCACATCACAGTGCCTCCATCTTCTATAGTCGAAAAGAGTATATTACCAAAGACATCCCATTAGAATAGAATAGGCCACTTGTAATGTATCATACAACTCGATCCATTGTTTCTAAGGCCGCCTTGATTATATCATACAGCTCAATCAATTCTATGATGTCAAACTCATTCCAATGTATTCTTAAAACAAATATAAAATTATGGATCGTTTTAGTTATAGTTCCTCTATACCTACGGCAGGGACTAATAAGGAATGAAAAACGAACTAAAACAAAAGAAAAATATTTGATAAGAACTTTTTTAGGTGAGTAATGGGCTTGTTAATTAAAGAAGAAAGTGAATGAGGAAAAAAACCAGAAACCTATCCGTATCAATGCTAACCTCAACAACTTGGTGAATTTGTAAAGCATTGTACATTTCCTTTTAAGCCTTGATTGGTTATAATAACAACCATGCTAAGAAATAGAGCAAAAAGAAGGCCAAATAGCCCTAAAAACGATATGTTGTGATGTGAAACAAGGAACACAAAAGTTTGCGAGGAAAAATGAATTAAAACACTTACAGTGCATCTTCCACTTTTCAAAAGAAAATAATAATAATAATAATTGATTTGGTACTTCATCTCAAGTGGCAACAAAAAATGTTGTTTGAATCCACTTCTCAATCCTTCAACTGGCTATTTAACATATTATTTTTTCCATGCCAGTTCATTGTGACTCATCTATCTATCTTTACAACATTGATCAAAACATCGAGATTTAAATACAATCACTCTACATCTCAATTTTGTTAGCATCTCCATCAATGGATTTAAAGATCACCTTGCATCTCTTGCCTAGCTATATATATATCTTCAAAACATCGACTTAGCATCAAGAATTTAAATGTAACCAATATGAGTCTTTGATCCACACATTACCTCCATCAAAGATCTAAACATTACATATGTTTCCAACTTATGTGCCTATATTCAAAACATCAATCTTTACAAGTTCTCTCTCGAACCCGATTACAATCATGCTGCAACTCAAGAATTTCCAGCAAATATATTTTCCATCTCTTAGTATTCGACACTTTTCTAACTATTTTTCATATTTATGTTTAGAAATTCAACCTCCCAATTTCAATCCAAAAAATGCATGTTTTAAGTTTTAACTATAAAGTCTCCAAGTTTTAGCACAAATTTTAGTTACAGGTTTTTGTTTTCAATAGTGACAATAATTTTTCAAGTTAATTATTTGTTTAGACTCATAACATAGATACTCTTCCTATATAAATATATAAGCACTCAACTATATTCATAGCATTTATTGTTACATAATTTGTATGACATTCCCTTAGATGGGGTGTTGTTGTCGATGAGTGTAGTTTTTTATGGCTTGGGGCAACTTTGGCAAGGTTTGAATGACACGCACCCAAGCCAGGTGTCAATTGGTGTAAATGATGCATACCATGCATAATAGGAGGGTAATTATGGTAACTAATGGTGGCCAAATAAGTGATTAGTTGAAGCATGGATGCTTTTGCACCATGCTCAACACAGTACATGAAGGGATGATAGTTGTTAATGGTAATTGGGGATCAATCTAGGATAAGAGCTCACCTAGGATGATGATGAACAGAGAGTCCCTTTGCTCTAGTCTGTTTTTGCTCAAGCCAAGTGTAGATATGGGTCGAAAATTGTTGGTGCTTTGGTGGTGTCAAGAACATGGAAGAGAGGGTCTAGAAGAAGGGTCGTCCACCGATATCATACGTAGGCTAAATCTACTGCTAGGGAAGTTGCATCCCCATATAGGCAGTTGACTATCCTGGAAGTGCAAGCCTAGATTCAGGGCATCGAAGAGGATACTAAGCATGAAAGATCTTGTACTCCCAATGACAAGATCAAAGCAGAGGATGGCGTATGGAAACTAGACTGAAGATAAGGGTCATCAAGTGGTCCCGTGACGTCTGAGTTCTTAGTCTTAGTTATAGTAGTTTTCATATGGAAAATTCTCTAGTTATGGCCTTTGTCAATGTAGGCTCGCTTCACCAGCAAGTGTTTATCTTGTCCTATTTTCTCCATCGATAGGGCTTGGTTTCCCTTTGGGAAAGCCCTGCCAAAAAAAAAAATTAAACTGTTATAAACTATGGGTATGACAAGCTAGAACTTTGGCTCTCTTTTCTCTAGATCGATCTAGTTTCCTATTATGGAAAACTAATTTGGAAGCTATTGTAACTCTATGTATATTTGCTTTTAATTAATAGAACTTCCTCACTAGCTTACAAAAAAATATATTGTATGCCATTCATATTCGCTTCATAAGTTCATGTGAATTTCTTATAGATCTATAAATACATAAGTATGCAAATAGGTGGTTATGTGCAACTCCTTGAAGTTTTCACAAAGCTTGACCAAAGTTGACCAAAAGCACAAAATAATAAAGAAAAATATGCATGTTCCATTTTTCATCATTGTTCAAAATGCATTTCAAAGATGATGCCGACAAGTTGCCACCACAAAAATTATCATAATGTCATAGTTGTGAACCATCCTAATGATATGTTGGCAATCTACTATGAGATCGGTGCTAATAGCCACATTGATGTCATGAATTGGAGTTGAATGTATGTAAGAACTCTTCAACAACTCAAAATCGCAAATCACAAATGCTTAATAGGGGCAAGTCTTTCTTGGTCAAGTGAATGGTACTTTAGTGTATATTTGATGGGAATAGAGTAATAGTTAGTTGATTATAGACAGTGGCTATTGTTTAAAGAGTAAAATGTATATGCTTTTTTTTTTTTTTCTTTTGTCACGAAGTTGAAGTGTCAAATGTTGATTTCCAACAAATAACCAAGTATGTCAATGTGACAAAAATGTACATTTGATGTCAGTGTAATGCAGGAGTGTCAAAGCAACCCCTAAATCAATACTAAAAGCAAAAAGATAAAGCATTGAATGTCTAGCTAATGTTGTTATATTTGAGGTCATAAAATGACGTTCATTACGATGTTGCTTTTGACATAAACCCTATGTGTCATTTTTGGCCTCGGAATTGGCCATATCTCCAAAAGCAAAAATGCATTTACGTCTATATATTCACATCTATAAATGTTGTATAATCATGATGGGCTTGCTAATTTGAATCTATCATTGCTATCATGATTATTTAAATGTTTTACTCAGGTGTCGATTTATTACATTGAAGCATTGATTTATCCACATGTATACATCATTTCATCAACGTATAAATGTCGTTGAAATTGCAAACACATCAAAATCATAGAACATATGTATGTTGGGTTTACTTCTTAGTTAAAGGTCAAGAAAACAAAGTTTTCCCCTATATGAAAAAACATAATTAGTACGAAATCATGGATAAGATAATGTGGATGATGTTCATGATCACTCTTATAAATCCAACACATAAACATACATAAACTAACCCAATCTACCCAAATAAGCTACCCCTTTATAATGAAACCAATAGGTATAAAATAAGTTCAATCTCCTCATAATGCTCACACGAGAATTTGAACATTAGGGTTTGTTGATCTGTTCATTCAGTGCACATTAAAGTTTGAAGAACAACATGGTTTTGTTTGTTTGTTCATTTGAGGTGCATTAGGGTCATTTGTTGGTTTGTTTCATTCAATCCCCTCCTCTTGTGGATATCAATAGTTGAATGGGTAAAAGCACTAGCGTTGATGCTCTCATTGGAGAAATGGTTGTTGACATGATGATAGAAACCATAGGGAATACACCTAATCGAGATCAACTGCAATGTATTTGGTGATATTTTTAACATTTGGTGAACACCCATTATCTGAAAAGACGTTAATTTGTGAAGTAGTTATGAATGGATTTTCGCCATATTCCTATTACTCAAAAAAACATCCTTTTGATCTTTATGTTAATTCATCCCATCTCCTCACCACCATCATCAACCATGGCTTATGGGAGTGCAATACCAAAATAATTGCAGACATGCTTTTGAATGTCAAAAGAACAAGTACATTCATTGTTGGCAGATTTGTCAAATCCACCATGAAATTATAACTTCCCTCCTTAACATATATTTTCCAAGCAACAACTAGAAGAGCATGATTAGAAAAGAAATATACGTGGCTAAGTGGATAACATGTACCCCATGGCATCATTTAAGTCTGATTGTTCAACCCAAAGACACTACTTTGTCAAATACAATTCAATCATCAAAACCATTTGTACAAGACTAATTCAATTCAAATCCATTATTGTCGAACCCATTTTGACCGATGATTGTGGAATAGCTAGTTTAAATTTTGAATATTATAAGACTATGAGGCTTGACCTTGAATACGAAGAATATTCACCCACAGGATGCAATTACAGGGAAGTTGATTGTGTATGTTTCAATGATGATGTTTACTAATAGAATAAATTTAGTTGATTTTGTGTGTTGTGAGATGCACTTCCTTACATGTAATAAATAGTGATTCAATAACATTATGATTGGTGTGTTCTTGTTATATCAAAATTTTAGAAATCCTCTTGGAGTTTGTTGGGTCAAACCTACTTCAAATTTATAGAGAAGGCTATCAAAAAGCAATCATTGGGCACTTAAATCAATAAAGGGTTTTATCAAATTCAATCCCCTATTGCTAACGACCCTAAGCTCATCATAAGCTAGCATCTCTTCATGCACCTAAATCCCTTACAAGATACTGGCTAAATCCCTCACTTTAATGTGAAATGTATGCTTGTGGATATTATTAGCCTCACGGGGATTGGTTCGTCAAAGTACAAATAATCTTTGATAACATTTTTTCTTTTTTTTGAGGGAACAACTCTTGGGGAAACCCACCGAGTACTTCCCCTCATTTTGAGAATGGTACCCAGGGTAAACCAAATTTTGTAGAAATCCGAGGCTTTTTTGATAGCATGCTCATTTAAGAGCCAAACATGTCACTTGCAGGAATTGAACCTGGGAGGGGAGGAAAACACCCCTCAGCACGAACCACTCGGGCTAAACCCGATTGACATCTTTGATAATATTATTTTGGTCTTTAAAAGAATGGAGCGGGCAAAATGCTTAGGCTTAGATGTTCTTTGCATTAAAATTGATTTGATGAGACCTACAATAGTGTTGAATGGCCATTCATCGTCACGATAATGAAGCCACTTGAGTTTAGCATGTTATTTATAAGAGGGGTCAAGGAGTTATTCTTTGAAACCTTTGGCCACCACTATCATGTGGCAAATAAGAAGAGACTTGCCTATGAGAATCAAAAGAAGTGGGATTGTTTAGATTAATTCATTAATATACATATAAGGCTTTATTGAAATTTGTTAATGATCTGAGATAGTTTCTTTTGTTAATGCTTTATGTTAGGCAAGGGAGCAGAAATGATAGCTCCACAATGATGATCATTCTATTACCAACAAGCTCAATAAATACACAAGTAAACAATTGTTGGTATTCCCAACGTATGACTCTTCCTATATATGATTGTTCATATTTACATTTATGGTACATGTAACGTATCCACGAGGGATTATGTGTCCAACATCCCCCCCCTTAACCGCAGGGGTGCGTGTGAGTCTAAGCATCATTTTGAACTTCTAAAATTTCTCTCTTCCAAGTGCTTTGGTGAAGATGTCAACAATATGCTCATTTGTGGAATAATGTCTCAAGTGAATAGTCTTGACCTCTACATGATATCGAATTAGGTGATACTTTGTGTTGATGTGCTTAGTTCAATCATGGAATCTGGGATTCTTGGCCAACTTGATTGCATACGTATTATCAACTAGGAGAGGAGTAGAATTCACTTGTTTCTCCTATAAATCTTCAAGTATTTTTTTGAGCCACACAATATCATTTGTCGCTTCGACAACTGCCACATATTCTGCCTCTGTTGTGAAATCTGTTGGAACTGATTGTTTGTGTGATCCCCAGGAGACAACCACTGATCCAAGACTCATGAGATAATATGAAATTGACACTCCATTTTCCTTATCCCCATAAAAGTATGAATCAAAATATATTATTAGGTTGAAGTCATCTACCTTAGAGTACTTGAGTCCAAAATCTTGAGTTCCTTTCAAGTATTTTAGAACTCTCTTTGCAGCAGACCAATGTCCTTCGCAAGGCTTCTGCATGAACCTGGAAAGAATGCCAACAACAAATGAAATGTTTGGTATGGTGGTAGCAAGATAGATAATACTTCCCACGAGTTGTCTATACTTGGTTGCATCCTCAAATTCATTCCCTTCTTTTGATGCGAGTTTCAAATTATGTTCCATTGGAGTAGAAATAGGATTGCACTCAGTCATGCCAAACTTGTTCAATAGTTCTCCAACGTACTTCTTCTGGGAGATGAATATGTACTTTGGATTTTGAATCACTTCAATGCCCAAATAGTAGTGAAGATGTCACAAATATGTCATCTTGAAGCCTTTATTCAAATATTTCTTTATGGATGCAATATAGTTCTCATTGTTCCTTGTTATGAATAGATCATCTACATATAATACAAGATATACAATTGTTTTTCCAACTTTCTTGACAAACAAAGTTGCATCGTCAAGATTGAAATACTTGAAATTTAATTTCAGAAGATGCTCGATTAACTTTTCATACCATGCTTGTGGTGCTTGTTTCAAGCCATACAAGGATTTGATGAGCTTGCATACCTTTTGTTCTTGTCCCTTCACAACAAAACCTTCTAGTTGAGACATGAACACATTCTCTTTCAAGTCTCCATTCAAGAAAGCAATCTTCACATCCATTTGATGAATTTTCCATCCATTTTGTGCTTTCATGGAAAATAGAGTGTGGATGGTAGCCCATTTTGTTGTGGGGGGGGGATTCTCCTCATAATCAACACCTTCTTTCTATGCAAATCCTTTTGCCATGAGCCTTGCTTTGTGCTTTTCAAGTGAGCCAACTGATATGTACTTGTTCTTGGATACCCACTTGCAGACAATTGGTTTGGTTACATATGGAGGGTCCACCAACTTCCATGTCCCATTCTTGATGAGATCATCATATTCCTTCTACATGGCTTCTTTCCATTCATCATGAGCAATGGATTCTTTAAAGGAAGTCGTTTTGTGGTTAGTAGATAAATTCAACTCACAATCATATGAAACATCCATATCTTCTACATCACCTAAGTTTGAATTATCTACATTACCTCCATCTTATTTTGAGGACAATCTAGTTCCTGTCTTTTTTATCTCATCAAGATAAACACTTTCAAGTGTTTTTGTGAGCCATTTTGGTGGACCTTTCTGAGATGTTCCAGGTTGCTCAGTTGATTGAGATGGTGTTGAATTCTCATCAAGTCTCAGCATTTCAATCTTCTTGATCACATCATCCAACTAAACTTCAGGTTCTGATGAAGTGGCAGGAACTTCTTCAAGTGGGGGAGATGGTGCTACAAAAGGAGATTCCAAAGATAGACCCAAGATAGGGATCCCCCCTTCAAGATGTGGAATCTCATCATCAAATTCATGATATGTCTTTACACGAGTGAATCTGTCAAGATGTTCAAGTTGCCTCTCAACTATTTCTTCTTCCTTGGTGGATTCAAGAAAGATCACATCTCTGGAAAGGATGAACTTCTTGTTTGTCTCATTGTAAAGACGATACCCCTTATTGGTATTTGAATACCCCAAGATGATGCACTTATGACTCCTTGCATCAAGCTTGCTTCTTTGCTCCTTAGGAATCAAGGCATACCAGTGGAACCAAAGACATTGAGATGCCTCACCAAAGGAATGTTGCCATACCACATTTCATATGGAGTCTTGTTCTTGATAGCATCAGATGGACACCTATTTTTGACATAAACTGCACATAAAATTGCATCATCCCAAAATATCAATTTTACATTCTTGAAAAACATCATGGAACGAACCATATTTAGGAGTGTCTTGTTCATTCGTTTAGCTACACCACTTTGTCGAGGATTGTATGGAATTGTTGTTTGATGTTTGATCCCATGTTGGCGAATGTAAATTTCAAATTCATTAGATGTATATTCTCTTCCATTATCAGTGCAAAGAGAACCAATACGAGACGATGCTTCATTTTGAATCCATACATGAAAATTTTTAAATGTTTCAAAATCGCGTGACTTATCTTTCAATAAATACACCCAACACATCCTGGTGTAATCATCAATAAAGGGCATTACATATTTATTTTCATTTGTAGAAGGAATAGGCATAGGGTCGCACAAATCAGAATGAATCAGTTCAAGTCTTCTACATGCTCTAGAGGTAGAATCATGGAAAGGTTGTTTGCTATGCTTTCCAAGAATACAAGCATCACATTGTTTGAGTTTTCTAGGAAGGGTAGGCAGAACAGAAATACCATTCTTTCTCATTAAACGAAGACTGTCATAATTGATATGACCAAATCTAACATGCCACAAAAGACTATATGACATTATACCTTCACCGTAATTAGAGAGGTATGCAACATTGTGTGTATGGATAGATGTCCCATTCAGCTTCAACAATCTTCCATCTTCCATTCTGGTCATAACAAGCATGTTATCATAATCCTTCCGCGCTTCAACTTTTCCACCGATCATGTGAACATAGTGGCCTTGCTATCTGATGAGCACAAGGGACAACAAGCTCCTTTTCATCTCAGGAAGATATAGTACATTGTGCAGAAGAAAATCCAGGAGTTTAGGCAACTTAAGCCTGATGGTTCCTATTCCATAGGGTTTGAGGCTAGACTTGTCTACAAAATACACTATGCTATCTACATTGTCATTGAAGTTTTCAAAAAAGTCTTTTCAGAATGTCATATGAGAGGTTGCTCTTGTGTCAGGAAGCCATGTATCTTTCCAAGGACCATATGCAGTGTTAAATAAGTCTTATGTTACTCCTATATTGCAGTGAGCAATAATGTAATGAGAAGATTCAGGTGGATTACCTTTTGTTGGTTCTATGGGTTTACCTTTGTCTTCTTTCTTATGTCTGTCTTCTTTGATCTTGTCCCATGGAACTCTGCAATCTTTTGCTTTATGTGACCCATTCTTTTTGCACCAAGTACAATGGAGATTGGATCTATCATTCTAGTTGCGTCCACCCCCCTACCTCTAAAACTCTTTCTTCCATATCTTTGTCCTCTTCTCTTGCTTTCTCCTTTGTAAGAATCAGTTAGTTTACTCTTGTCTTTCTGAGCAAGGTAAACAGTTTCACTAGTTGAAGGAGTTGGCTTCTTTCCAAAGGCTTTCTCACGATCTGCAATTTTCTTTACTAGTTTTTGAAATGTCATGGATTTCATCTTATACTTGCTTACAACGATTCAAGGTAGTGAGAATATGTAGGGTAGAGGGCCTTAATGAAGTCCATGAGAGGGAGATCAATCTTCACTCTGGTGGCTTCAATGTCATGCATTATGGTTGTGATTTATGAGGCCAAATTCATAGGGTCATCATTCTTCAACTCTAGGTTGAATAGATTCAACATTGTTGTATAAGTTCAAGCTCAGAATGTGTCATACAATTCATTTAATCTTTTTAAAGCGCCATAGGAATCACGAATGGAAGCAATGTGACGGCTCACCTCTTCACTTACTGTCGCATAGAGATTACTGCATATGCTTTATGGTCTTTGTCTTCCCATATTTCACGTTCTTTTCCTGTGGTCAGTGTGACTGGTTTTCTACAAGGTCTTCTACTCTTTGTCTTTAATACTGAGGCTTCTTCTTCATATTTCGCTTCTTCCTCTGGTTCTATATCTTCTTCAGTGGTTTTGTTGCTCTGAGGGACTTCCTTTGCTTCACAAATCCCTTTCCATAGGCCGTTGAAGATCAGTGTGCTCTTGATCTTCCTGTACCATTCTCTATAATTCTCCTTGTTGGTCAGCACAACATCGACAATGGAGATGAGTGAATTCATTGTCTTATGTTGTCTTCACACACATATCAAGGTGTCACAATGACACAACAGTACAATGAGGTTGCACGAATTTAGACTGAAACAAAGAGAGTGAGTGTGGTCTCACGATGGAAGAAAACTAGTTACAGTGGTTTACGAAGAGGCATTCAAATAAATATGGCAACAAATAGACTGTATGGCAATCAAATGAGGCAGTCAAATGTGGCACTCAAATGTGGCACTCTCACTGAGTGTAAATATGGTACTCTCACATGGGCGATATGTGATATACAATGTGGTACGTATGCAATAAAGAACCAACGAATATTGTATGGGGGATATGTGATATACAATATGGAGAATACCATAGATATATACCATATATATCAAAGGCGAATGAATATACCAATAATAAACCACCAACGATAATGTATGATAGAACCAATGATTTATACAATAGTGAATGGATGTCCCAGCGATGAAGAAGTTATACCATAATACATAATAGAACCAACGATATATACAGTGCGTGGGTATTCCACCAAAATGGCAGCGAATTGGTGTTGCGCCCTCATTGTTCAAGCCAAGATTGTCACCACCAAAGCCAACCTCAAACCCTATTCGTAGACTGTGGAAAGCGTGACATTTCGGACCAGTGAAATGAGAGTGCAAAGTCTGCAATGAAACCACACCAAGATTCAAACGTGTGCAGAAGGTGCAAGAATGGAGCGAGAGTGGAGCCAAATGAAAGTTCCAACGATTAGGGTTTCAGGATGTGAACAATAACAAAGGGAATAACGCACAACTCCTAAGGAAACAATAGAAATGACAACCAACAGTCGAAACCGAACGCCTGAGAGAACAATAATAAAGAGAATCCTCACAGAGTCAGACTGCGAAGGCAGAGGGCGTTTTCTGTACGGGAGAGTAAACACTCATGGAGGAGGGCGTTTTCTGCACGGGAGAGGAAACACTCATGGAGTTAATGGCACTGGCTCCGATACCACTGTCAGGTCGGGGAGCGGAAATGATAACTCCACGATGATGATCATTCTATTACCAGCAAGCTCAATAAATACACAAGTAAACAACCGTTGGTATTCCCAACGTATGACTCTTCTTATCTATCACTGTTCATATTTACATTTATGGTACAGGTAACGTATCCACGAGGGATTACGTGTGTAAACATTTAACTGGTCAAGATCCCCATAGTCAAAGAAAAGTGTGTGGTGTTTGGTCAATTGAGGAACCTTTCATTGCCTTTACAACAATTTTACTAGGTAAACCACAATTTGGATGAATCTTGTCACTTGAAATTGTTATGGTTTTCAAGACCAATATGAGATTTTAAAGATGCCCAACTTATTTTTTTCTATTCAAGGTATTTATATGAAGCAAACATTATTTGTCTTCTTATATGTTTCCATGTTAAAATATAAATAAAATGGACTTCAAGGGGCTCATTGGCTCAAAATGAGGCTTGCTCCTTTGCATCATTAATAGTATAGATGTTGGTTACTACTTGTGCATGGAAATTCAAGTTAAGAAATATCTAAACCAAATATAGAGGGGGATTTTCATTCTTTTCAAAATCTAGTGTATTAGTGCAAGGCCTTCACAAAGTCACCACTATCACCTAGGCAAAAACTTCCCTATTTTTAGTGAAGGATTGAATCGAGCACAAGGTAGGCTTCCCTGGTAGGGCTTAGGACTCCCAAGGCAAGACACAATCAAGTCTAAGGCCTCCTAAGCATCTACCCAAATATCACCAATAAGATATGTTAAATAGATTAGGGTTTAGGTGACTAATACAAGTCAATTCCATATTTGGTTTGAGGTACTATAGGGAAACTTTAGAAGGTTTATCAAGTCAATAATTGATGCAAGGTGATCCCCAAACACTAAAAATTAAGAAAATACTAAGGGTTGTTGTAAAACTTGCACAAAAGATAATAAATTATAGCAACAAGACAAGTTATAACAACATCAATAATTCTAGCCCTTGAAAAAGTAATAAGCCAATGAAAAATGGGGCTAAATGATGGATTAAATTAGTGTTTTAGGAAACCAACAAAACATGAAAACATAGATGAATATAACAACCAAGAAACCCTAGAATTCTAGCCCTAATTAGGCTGGAATATAAATCAACAAATCGATTTTAAGATTTAAAGATGATTTTCAATTGAAGCACATGCATAAATACCAAAACATCTATCATTTTGATAGCTGAAAATGAGTATGTTGTTGTTATCAAAGCCTAAATTAACCCTAAAACAATAAATAAGGATTGAAATTTGAGATTTATGATTGACTATTGGGAGAAGACTAGTGCTTACTATATTTTTTGGGGGCATATGGGGTCAATTAAGGACTTCTTTGAAGAGATGCAAGTGGATCTAGGGTGATATCTAGGGTTGTCCACTACTAACCCTAGAAGATCCTCCTAGTATATTATCAAGTCTTCAAAGATCATTCAAGGGAAGGTACTCCACTAGTAAACTTCCAAAAGTTTTGAAAAGAATGGTTTGTTCAAGAAGGAACCAAGAGAATGCACAACCATCACTAGAGAAGCATAATTACACTTACATTAATTCATAATGAAACCAAAAGATAAGGTGAGACCACTTACTTGATAAATATTTCATCCATCAAAACCCCAACAATGAACACCCGTGAAGAAGTAAAGGAATCCACAGGACATCATCTCCAAAAAGTCACTCTAACTAGCCATCCATAGTGATTTACATAAGAGAGAAAGAAGTAGTAGAGAAGTTGTGTAATTCTCCACAAATAGGAATGATTTACAAGTGAGAAGTGCCTCTCTTATTTATATGAGAGATCAAGCACCCTTCTCATGCATTAAAAGCCCTAAAAACATAAAATAATGCCTTTATATCTCACAAACCTCATAGATAAGGCAACAAAACATAAAATATCCATGATACACGAGTGGATAGGTCACTAAGACCCCCAACAATGTCTCCAAGATGAAGTAAAGATGCTCTAATGTTGAATCATCCATCGTAAATGCATGTTAGAGGCCACACATGTGGCATGAATGAGCTCAACAAGTGGATGACTCACTCCAAAGTGATGTGCAGGGGGCTCAAAAAGTGAAACATTCCCTCCAAGAAGTGCAAGATTTCATCTCTAGATGACAAATCATCCCCAAAAGGTGTGATGTCTCATCAAAAGGTGTAATGTCATCATGAAAAAGGTGCAATGTCCCATCATATCATCATGTAAATGTGTAATTTCCCATCATATTATCATGTAAAGGTGCGACATCCCATCGAGAGGTGTCAAATCATACCCCATGGGTTCTAAGATGTCCCAACGAGGAGCCATGCAAGGCTCAACGTACTCCCAAAAATGTGGAATGACCTCTCTCAAGTAGTGGGATGACCTCCATCAAGTGTCCCAATATCCCCCCAACATCTTCCAAACGAGAAAGGAATCAATCAAGTGGGTAGCCATGTGAAATCTATTGTCCAAGGAGGGCTCATGTAGTTCAATGTATCCATCAAACCCAAAGGCATGCACACAAATCAAATACAACGTATAAAGTGAGTCATGTCAATGTAAACGCCACTAGAAAAATCACATTAATTATCCTCTTCGAAGTTCACATTAGCTCATAAAGTTATGCAAATTTCCAAGTTTAGGCATGGGAGGATCATTATTACCCCCTATTAGGTGTTCCAGTAACCAGGAAAAGAAGTATGTCCCAAGAAACCCATCAAGGAGTATGTGTAATGCTATATGGTGTGGTTTTGGGTTTATTCCATGGGTGGTGTGCATAGTCACAAAAGGTTATGTATGAAAGTCATCCTCATGAGCGCATTTGTAAGAGGGAGCAATTAGGCGATGAGTTACCCTTGCCTTGGCATTATGTCTTTCCAAACACCTATTTTCCTTTTTCTTTATTCATTCAACCCTTTTTTGGATTTTATTTTTCATTTTCTAATTCCTTTTGTTGGGTATGCATTCACTGCATATGACTTGGGGTGATGGCCTCTTAGTGAGGGGGAAGAGCTCGTGCTTCTCATTCTTTCTTGGTTCTTGAATTTTCTTTTCTTTCTTCTTTTCTTTGCTTTGCATTTTTAGTTTTAGCATTTTCTCTTTTTACATTATTTTTTTATTTATCAAGCTGCATCAACCTCGAGCATTCTAGCTCCTTCTTCTCATGGGATTACGAGGCATGAACCTTTATGGGTGACATATGGAAACCAACCCAAAAGGAGGGATAACAAAGATGGGAGAGATGGAGCATGTTACTTATGAATTGGGATATGGACACATTAACCCTATTAAGGCCCCCCAATAGTACCACTCTGCTCAAGAGTGACAACATTTGACTAGAAGATGATGATGACCACCAAGTTGAAATAAGGCAAAAGGTATAAACTCAAAGTATCATGATTCATCATCTGGTTCAACCCATTATCACTATTTTCATATCAAAAACATAAAGCATTATCACTCGATATGAAGTATCAGAACAAGGTACCTCATGTGTCTCATGCACCATATCACATGATGTGAGTGAGCTAAGCAGAGAGTGGAAGGAATATGTGGGAAATTGTCTGTGTAGAATCTGAAATGTTATCATTGGAACCACTATCTGTGATGTGGATCATGGGAGGAAAATTCTCCTCTAGTTACCCCTAGATGCAAGGGGGTAACAAAGACTATAGTGGAAACACCCCATTTTGCATCTTCATGTTTTGAACCAACAAGGTTGCTTTTTCCCAGATAAAATTCAACGAGTTATGAAGCTTAAAATCCAAATTCTTGACTTCTTACAAATACAAATTATCCAAGTCTAAAAAGGCATTTCAAATTCGTCTATGAGAACCCAAATGTTCCGCAATGTTACCTTCATTGTGATTGGGTATTGGGTAATGATAATATCAATATAAACATTTTAATATATTTTCAACCTTCAAGCAACTAAAGCCTACATATAAGTTAGACATAGTGGTGCATCATTCTTAAGGATATAAAGCTGACTTGAATTATTGTTATTATTTTTTAAAATTTTGTTGAGCTTGTTTGACTTAGTACTCAAATGTAACTTTGTGTCTACCAGGTTCTCATATTATTTATATGGCCTAAAAGGTTCACATCTATTTTATGTGCAGAAGTCTAGGTTCATAGTGACATGGGGTAAGCTCCAAACCAATCCTCACAAGATACAAATGTTAATAGCTCAATTAGTTTACCTTTATGTTTCTTTATGACAAGGCATGCACTATTCATATAGGCATTGGCTAATCCATAATCAAAACTATTTTAAAATAATTTCTTTGAATTTAATGTTCCAACTCTTGGTATTGGTTAGAGGACCTCAAATTGTAGACTGTCTCCAATATGATAATACTATGTTAGAATAATTTCTTTGAATTCAATGTTCCAACTCTGGGTGTTGGTTAGAGGACCTCAAATTGTAGACTGTCTCCAATATGATAATGGATCCAAGTGAAGAAAATATGATAATGACCCCAATACTAGTTGAGCTACATTATGATCATGGCTCCAAGAAAATAAAATATAACGAAAGAAAGTTGAAGAGTTAACTATACTTTCTCACACCCATGTTGCCAATGGATAACCTTAGTGATCTTAGAATCATCATTTATTTGATCGTTACATATGGATTGTAGTTGTATTTCAAAAGTTATTCCCATGGATTCTAAGTTCATACGGTGTGGAAAGACCCGATTTTCCTCTCTGAAAGTGGTAAACAGTAAAGGTTGGTGTGGAAGCTTAAAATATTAAAATCCCATACTAAATCTTGGTACAAAGCGAAACTTACTAGGAATTCTGGAAAACTCTCAACATTGGAAACTAATATAAAGGAGGCGACCTTTGAATTGGTTGTAGGTCATTTAAACCATGAAAAGGAGCTTTTACTTCGTGAATTGGAAGGAGAAAGAAACAAAATTTTAAAAGAAGGAGAAGAACATTGGAGACTATGCAGTTGGGCTATCTGGCTGGCTAGTGGCGATAATAATTCAATTTTTTTTCATAAATATGCTACCTATAACAGAACTAGGAAGCATGTTTGGGAGATTTCAGATAGTGTTGGGATAAAGGTGACAGAGCAGGAAGATCTAAAGATTGTTGCGACACAATACTTCAAAAATCTTTACAAGGAGCCACCAATCACTCATACAGTTGAACAATTGAAGGTAATCAAACTCTTTTCACAATTGATTAGTGTTGAGGAGTCTTTATTGATATACAGTCTGGTTACTCTTGAGGAGATCAAAGATATTATTTTTCATTTTAAGAAAGAAAAGAGTCCAGGGCTTGATGGTTGGACGGTGGAGTTTTTTACTTATTTTTTTTATTTAGTTGGGGAGGATCTTCTAGAAATGGTGGAGGAATCTAGAAGATTAGGTAAAGTATCTGGTGGTCTAAATGCTACTTTTCTGACGCTGATCCCGAAGGCTAATAAGCCGTCTACTTTTGACGATTTTCGTCCGATCTCTCTCTGCAATCTTTGCTACAAGATAATATCAAAGATCATTGCAAGCCAGATAAAACCATTCATTTCCAAATTCCTCTCCGAAGAACAACTTGGTTTTTTACAAGGAAGAATGATCCAAGATGTTGTAGGTACTATGCATGAAAGCCTACATAACATCAAGAAGAAAAATAAAAAATCCCTTATCCTCAAGCTAGATCTCAGGAAAGCTTACGATTGTATAGACTGGTCTCATCTAAGACTTATTCTTCTTAAGGTCAGTTTTGGATTATAGATGACTAACTGGGTTATGTCTTGTGTCAATACTTCTTCCTTTGCTACTCTTATTAACGGGGAGGCTACTAATTTCTTCAGAAGTGGCAGAGGACTTTGACAAGACTGCCCTCTTTCACCGGTGCTCTTTATATTGGTAATGGAAGGTCTAAGTTTACTTTTGAAATCAAGCATTGATGAAGGGAAGATGTAATGTCCCCAAGGCCAAGCCCAGTTGTAAATCTGGTGTATGAAATGAATTGTAAATATACGTTATAGGTTGGTGAGCCAAGTTTGTATAAGCCGGTGGGCTTATGTGATTGTTAGGCCGGAGAGCCTAAGGGTTGAGGCCAAGGGCCTGATCTTGTACTTGTATGTATGCAGAACATTTAATAAAATTGAAAACACCGCCAGGTGTAGACTAACCACGATGAATGAGTGAAGGGGGACTGAGCATCCATAGAGTGGGCAAGGAATTAGGGGCTGGAAGGTGAAAAAAAGGGGCTAAGTGTTTAGCCTAGGGGGCTTAAGCCTGGGAATAATATTTTATTATTATTCCTAAAGAACATGTGCCATTTATATTTTTTTATCCCAAGTTCCTGACCAAGGAAGGTGATGTGTGCTAGTGGAACGCGTGCAGTGCCATGGGTGACAAGTGTCAACCCTGGCGCATGCGAATAGAATGGCTAGGATGAGTCGTGAGAAGGGTTCATTCTCCATTCTACCCAATTGTCGGAACACGTACGGAGCCCTGGATAGTACGACCAACCCGACCCCTGCAGAGAAATCCTCGTGCGTACCTGAGAGTCGAAAATCCCGTGTTGTCTTTGATAATCCGTGTGCATCCTCTATCCGACTGATCGAACCCGTGCGTGGAGGCTCTATTCTGAAGCCGTGATCGTGAGATCGTCCTGTGATTGCTGAACCAGTTTGGGAAAGCCTATGACTATTTTCCCTGTGGGTTGTTGTGATCATGCAGTACTGGACTGTGTGTGGCTTGTTGGCCTATGAGCGATTCTCTCCAGGTGAGAGAGTGCACAGAGGAAGGAGAGGACTCTTGGAAGGAACCTTGTAGCTGTCACAGAGCCCGAAGACTTCCGGTCCGGTCTGTTGCTGTAACCCAAGGGAAGGGAGGTTAGCAGCCGAAGGACTGTCCAGATGACAAAGAAGGTGTATACTCCTGGGGTGTAACAGGCATGTGGGGAATGAGGGTCTGTGGGCAGTGAGCGTGAGAGGTTCCTGGGAGAGAATCCCATCCTTGTGGCTGTGTGTTGTTTTCCCTGTAACCTCAACCTAGTCTAGGATTCCTTGTCTAGGGGTGGAGCTTAGTCCTAGCTCGGGGGTGACCCACTGCTGAGCTTGATGTGCAATGCGGTCTAAGGCTGGGAGGTTCGTGGAAGGCCTGCACTTGGTTGGTGGAATCTACCACTGTTAAAAGATAAATATCTGATTATGCTTTATTCATGTTTTGCATGATTGTGTTGCTTATCTTACCATGAATTTCACTGTGTATATGAATTAATATTAAACGCTATTGATTGTTAATTATAACAGTAAATAATATGTTTTACTCTAAACTTAAATGTGTTTATTTGTTTAAATGCATGTGGATTATATAATGCTTGTATGAATTATGTTCAAAGTGGTGTTATAGATTTCTTTTAAGAGCGTTTAAGCCTTGGTAGCCAGAAAATGTGCGCTACAGAAGATCTCGGATATAAAGGTGTCTAGATTGCAAAAGATTATCCATATTCGTATAAAGGTGTCTAGATTGCAAAAGATTATCCATATTCTATTTGTAGATGACAATACTCATTATGACTAAAGCTGAGCTACCTGAATGGACTGAAATTGACAGAATCATTACTCTCTTTTGCAAAGCTTCAGGCTTGGCAGTGAATCAAACAAAAACTACTGTTCACTTTGATGGGCTAACAGATCAAGAGTTGTTACCTTTTAAATCTCTCATTCCCTTTACATTCAGTGATTTATGTGATGGCTTTAAGTATTTAGGATATTTTCTAAAGGCAGGGAAGCGTAAGGCTGAGGATTGGGGTTGGCTCTTAGCAAAAATTTCTAAGAAAATCGGTTTATGGTGTAACCGATGGCTGTCAATGGGAGGTAGATATGTACTAATCAAAACAGTGCTGGAAGGCCAAACTGTTAACTGGATGTCCTTAGAAGCAATTCCACTTTCTGTTCTTGACAAGATTAGAAAAATGATGGCACATTTTCTTTGGCATGGCAATACAGCTAAAAATTCTCTCCATCTCTGCAGATGGGATTCTCTTACCGGACCGAAGAAAAATGGAGGCTGGGGTTTCGTCTTCTGCCTCATTTCAACTTGGCGCTAAATGCAAGTAATCTTTGGAGGGTCCTTTGGCAGGAAGGTATATGGCATAATGTCATTATGGACAATATTTCTCAAAAATTACTGTCTTAGATTGGCTCAGATTGGAGTCGCACAAATATCCCCACGCTTCCAGATTTTGGACGAGCCTTTCCAACTCGACTCCGATCATTTTACAGTGGCTAGCTTGGCAGCCAGGGTCCGGCCATCATATTTCTTTTGGCAGAGAAAGGATTACAGGGCTCAGGGACAACGCCTTCCTCTCGTCTGAGCTTCTCCTTTCCTTGAAATAGCAGGGCGTCACCACGCTTGAACACGCCTCGGCGGGCCAGGATCCGATGTCCTGTATTGAGATCTGGAGGAGTAGCTTCTCGTTTGGATTTTCTGGTGAAATGGCTATGGAGTGGAAAACGTTTACTTCTAATCTCAGAGGGGTTGGCGTGCTGCTCCAAAATGTTCCTGACAAACTATTGTGGACTGGAGGCGATTCCTCGGGAATTATTTCAGTAAGGAATCTTTACAACGCGATTATTTCCACCGAGAACTTTCCGATCTGGAGTGGCTGGCGATTGAATCTCTGGAAATGGAATATCCAGCTGAAAATAAAAATTTTCATTTGGATGGCAGTGGACAATAAAATCCTCACGTGGGAAGTGTTAAAGAGGAAAGGGTGGGAAGGGTCGGCGATCTGTTTGATATGCAAACAATGTGGGAAGATATAGACCACCTGTTCTCACATTGCTCCTTCTCTAAATTGGTTTGGCACCTTTTAACACACAGATTACATATCAAATCGGCTTGGTCAGGAGCTTCCTTCTTAGATTGCTGGGACTCGTGGACAAAAGATTTCTGTCTCAAATAGGCTGGCAGCGATTACCTGCTGGAATATCTGGATCTCAAGAAATAAAACAGTCTTTGAGGATAAACCTCCACGTGCCTGGGAGATAGTTCATAGAATACTCAACTCTTTTCAATGTGCGCCCAGTTCAAAAACTAAATTGAAGACTGGTTTTGCCCGTGCACAGTTTGATGGGGCTTCATCAACGGGTGGGATAAATTGTGGTGCTGGGGTACATTTTAGATCTTGACTCTTCCAATTTTAGGTGGCTCATCAATTGTGGGGAAGGATTAAATGCATGGACTACGTTCATTCTAGCAAAATATCTGAAAATAAGAAATATTTATGTAGGGGATTCAAAGGTTGTCATTGATTGACTCAAGCAAAAAGGAAATCTCTATTCTACTGCCATCCTTCGATGGAAACAAAGAATAATTGAACTGATAAAATCCTTTCAAAAGATCCATTTCCAACATATTTACAAGGACTTCAATGTGAACACTGATTTACTTTATAAACAAGCACTATCAGAGCCAAGAGCCGAGAGGGATATTATCCTATTATATATGGGATGGAGGGACAACAGGCCCTACTTCTCATATCAACCTGTTCTAGTCCTCTCTGTTTGATATTTTCATTCTAGGAACAACGCTCTTTTCTCCCCTTTACTTATTCTCTTGTTGCTGGAGTTAAAGGTTGATGACAATCATCGGAGATGGATGATTACATCTTGGTTTTGTTTATGGTTATCAATTATGTTTGCCTCTCCTTGTATGGATTAGGATTCCGGGTATGAGAAGAATCACTTGTTGATGTATTAAAAATTATATTTTAATATAATCTTGGAGCTAATTTATTATTGAAAAAAGTGTGAGAATAAGGATACCCAATAAACATGTACTTCTTTAACCTATAATCCTTTATTGGCTTTTTTTCTTATATTGTTAAAGGTATGATTAGAGAAGAGGTAATAATTGAAAGACACTGCATTTCCTAGAATAATATTGAATTACACAATGTATAATAATTATTAATAATAATTATTGAGACTACTTAAAAAGGGTTATTTCATTAATTTTCAAATACTATTTCATTAATTTTACAAGTATTTGAAGTAGACTACAAAATTCAATATAAAATACATCCTCAAAACAATTGATTGTATATACAAGACTAGGAATAAGCATTGCATAAAAAACAAAAAGGAAAAACCTGTATGAAGGGTGATTAAGTGATAGTAGTATTATTGTGGGTTAGGACTTATATTATGGGATGAGAAGAGGGAATAATTGAAAGACACTGCATTTCCCAGAATAATATTGAATTACACAATGTATAATAATTATTGAGACTACTTAAAAAGGGTTATTTCATTAATTTTCAAATACTATTTCATTAATTTTACAAGTATTTGAAGTAGACTACAAAATTCAATATAAAATACATCTCCAAAACAATTGATTGTATATACAAGACTAGGAATAAGCATTGCATAGAAAACAAAAAGGAAAAACCTGTATGAAGGGTGATTAAGTGATAGTAGTATTATTGTGGGTTAGGACTTATATTATGGGATGATGTAAGGTAGTGGACTTTACTATAATTTTGTTTTTAATGACTCAATATTAGATTAGATTAAGTAAATTTACCACTAATAATACATTTTTTTGTTGGTATGACATTGGAGAAATGTTCGAACTCTCTTATGACATTTTTCATCCCTTGTCATAATATTCAACAAATTTGGAAAGTTTTTATTCTTACATACTCTATATTATTTGGAATTTTTTTCTTACAAAGTTCCATCATGGACAAGGACACAATTATAGTATTATAGTCTAAAATCTTCCATTTATAGGGAAAAAATGATCTAATTACACCAAAGGTGTTTTAAGGGCACCTGTATCTCTTGAAATTTTGTCCTACAAAACTTGACTAGGTATACAACTAGTCTAACTACACCACTATGTTACACACACACAAACCACTATATGTGTGTGTACATACATACATACATACATATATATATTCTCATAAAAAAAATCATTGTATTGATATTTCAAGTGGAAATCAAATACACATTGATGATCCCTTCGACTTATAACATTAACAATCATTTATTTTATAAATTGCTTATATTACTATCAGATAAGACTATAGCCTATCATTATGACTTTGACTCTTACAATCTTCCTTATATAGGTATTTGGAAAGCAAACGATTCTAGCATGATACTGATGCTAAGACAAAACCATGAGACAAACTCTCTCTAACTTTACATAAACAAAAAATAAAACATGACCAATAATCCATTCATTAAAATAGTTGTAAGTGTATCAAATTTGTAGGAGTATGGTCCTTAATCTCGTGAATAAGCAAACAATCTTCCTCCAAAATGAGTCCTTCTTTTGATAATTAATCAACTTTATGCTTGAATTCTAGGAAGCCATGAGCAAAGGACGCTTCTTGAAAAATTGATTTATTCTCCATAATCCTCTCCAAAATAGGCCTTGGGTCCAAGTTATAAATGTTACTTTTACCATTTTCCCAACCCATCGAAAGTTTGGAGTCACCAAAGACATGTAGCCTGTTAACTTGTCTGTCCACTACAACATTACCTAGGATCCAAAGGGCATAGAGTTTTGCTCTATTGTTTGTGCCCAAACTTGCCCATACTCTAGCAAAAGGTAATTTTCATTATCTAGATAAAGAATGGCCCCAACTCCATAAGTTCCTGGAGTACCCTTGCATGCTCCATCAAAAAATCCCCAAGGCTTAATGTGATCGATAATCGGTTCTTGAAGGATTCTTGTGTGTGTGTGCATATATTTTTTTATTCCGTGGAAAAAACATAACTTCTATTCCAAAGGTAAAAAGTTATAATCCTTAGGTGCACCAACACATCAACAACAAGCTTTAAGAAAGCCCGTAATGTTTAAGACTAGCAATCTGTGTATCAAAATGATGACAAAACATCCAGAGATATATCATAAGACTATCACCAGTTCTGACAAAATCAAGAATAGAGACTACATGTCTTACAAATTGATCTTACAAATAAAAAAACTGCTCTCCCTGTGAGAGAGAAACACACCACCAAAGTACTCATCTTGAAACAATAGATTGGCTTCCAAATTAATAACATCTTTAGATAAGGAATCAACTTTGTCATTATTCTCCAAAAAGATATGTCAAAAGCTAGTGTACTGAAAAATAACATACACATATTTTATTTTCTGACCAAGATTCAACAAGTCCAGATTGATGATGGATTTAGCATTAGTCATCCAATCAATGACAAATTTGGAATCCCCCAAGACTTGCAAAGAATGAACACCACGGTTCATGTTACATTTAAGAAGAGAAAACAATGCCTGAATGTAAGGTAGCTAGAGAGGTAGTGGAGGGGCCAAGAGGGCCCATAGTGATGATAGTGAAGACCATTCAAAGGTGGACTAGGTCCACTATATTATTAAATAAATCCCACTATGGTAGTTAGATATAATAAATGGGTAATTAGATATAATAAATGTAAGAGGACTTCTTAGAAGGTTTTACTTCTAGAAGATTCCTCCTCTAGAATGTTCTCAGTTGATGGTAGCACTATATAAAGGGGTTCAAGCAATGTAATGAGACATGAAGAGAAGTATTGTATTTGGAGTGGTAGCTCAATAGGAGGATGCCCCCTCGAAGAGGCAAGTGAACATGAGATGATCCTTTCCATAATAGGATCCATTGTATGGTGTTGCCCTACCTCAAGAATTAGATATAATAAAGTTGTGTTTTTCTATATTGTTCTATATCTGTTGTGCTGCTTTTGTATTCAGTATTGGGTTCTTAACAAGTGGTATCAAAGCACTTTCCTTGGGCAGATATTGTGGGCAAATATTTTTTATTTTTGCAGATTTTTTTTATTTTTTTATTTTTTTTTATTTTTTATTTTTTTATTTTTATTTTTTTTTTCAGAGAAGAAAAAAGAGGGCCGCGACATTCTCGAAGTTTTTGGTATATTTATGTGAAAAATTTGCAGAAAAGGGTTGTAGATCTGAGTTCCTCTCAGAAAAACACCCAAGTTGAAAAAAAAAAATTGTCCGAAACGGAGTCCGGGAAGTCAAGATATTGAAGTTTTAAAATCTGTAAATTTTCAGGATTTTTTCCGCGAACGACGGCGATAATTTTATTTTTATTTTTGTAGAATATAGAGGCCAAATTTGTCCAAATAAATTACAGATCTGAGTTCCTCTCACAATTTCACCCAATTTCAAAAAAAAAAATCAACCAAAACAGAGTCCGGGAAGTGAAGTTATGAGCATTTTAACTTCAACAGTTTTTTAGGGTTTTTCCAGAAAAAACCGCGATTTTCTGCCGTAACTTATTGGGTCTATTTTTGGTTTTTTTTCATGACGGTTGAGTGACTTAAGAGTTCATAGGGTGCTCAGATGGATATTTCTTCTCAAAACCTGAAAGAAATTCTTGAATCATTCAAAGCCCAATTGTTTCACACATTGGATGACAGATTGGATGCATTTGTACTTGGCCTCATAGACAGCCTCACAGACAGCTTCAATGATAGTTTTCGTAGTATTCAAGATTCATTAAATAACATGCAGGAGATATTTCATATGGAGGGCCTCATGGATGAATATAATCAAGAAATATATGCTTGGTATGATTTTGAGGCAGATTGTGATGATTGGTATATGGATAGTTGTCATTTCTGAGATGACAACCACTTCCATATTTTATTTGATGACTCTACTCCACCTTTTGTAGAGAACATCAATGTCCCACATCAGAAGCTAGTTACCAACGTTCAGTCTGCATATTTTACAATGGTATTGTTTCTTCCAGATTCATCTTTGATCCTCTCCCACTATGTGGATGAATATTCTTATTTGGATCCACATGATAGGTGTCAGTATTGGGAGCATAATTTTCAGTTGGTTATTGGGTGCCGATATTTTCCGTGTGGAGTTCACATGAGCACTTGGACATGTGACCCTGGTTTACAATGGCGGTTGGACTACTTTAGCATGATGGCTTTCCTTTCTACACGAGACTTTGGTTTTTCAGTCTTCTTTAGCATTATGGTCCACAATTATCCATGGGACCCTGGTATATGGTTGTACATCAAGCATTGAGGACAACACTTTCATAAGGGGGATGGAATGTAAGGTAGCTAGAGAGGTAGTGAAGGGGCCCAGAGGGCCCATAGTGATGATAGTGGAGACCATTCAATGTAAGGTGGACTAGGTCCACTATATTATTAAATAAGGCCCACTATGGTAGTTAGATATAATAAATGGGTAATTAGATATAATAATTGTAAGAGGACTTCTTGGAAGGTTCTACTTCTAGAAGATTCCTCCTCTAGAATGTTCTTAGTTGATGGTAACACTATATAAAGGGGTTCAAGCAATGTAATGAGACATGAAGATAAATATTGTATTTGGAGCGGTAGTTTAATAGGAGAATGCCCCCTCGAAGAGGCAAGTGAACAGGAGATGATCCCTTCCATAATAGTATCCATTGTATGGTGTTTCCCTACCTCAAGAGTTAGATATAATAAAGTTGTGTTTTTCTATATTGTTCTTCTATATCTGTTGTGGTGCTTTTGTATTCAGTATTGGGTTCTTAACACTGAAGTTCACCTTGATTATTCGAGCCCTAGCCCAAATTTGCACTACCATTTACAAAATTCTCTTAAGAGAAATATAGAATGTACACGATCCCACATATTTGATTATGCCCTTGACATGCACCATAAAAAAAAAAAAACCCAGGCCATTTCTCTATTGATATCCACCAAGCCTAACTCTTGAGAGAGCTTCACTTGTGTTTTCCCTTCATAACAAGATAGCAGGGCCAACAATTGTTGAGCCACTTTGAAAGGGGGCCAAAACTCATCTTTAAATAATCCCACATTTCTAACCAGCCATAAGCCCCAGGGAACAACAATAGGAAGTAAACAATACTCCTTCAGTGAAGGGACTCAGAAGAAAGAATGAAAATAATCAACCACTGATTCCTTGTTCCATAGAGGACCTAGGACCAAATGTGACCTCAAATCAGACCAAACATGACAGGTATATGGACATGACCGAAACAACTGATGGTTAGTTTCCTCAACAATTTTGCACATAACACAAAAATCCAATCCATATTTCCCTTGTCGTTGCAACCTATCCTAGGTCAATACATGACTATTTAAGAAAAACGAAAGATGCATTCCTTAGGTGCATAGGCCCATTACAACAAGAGCTTCAAAAATCTATCTCCACAAAGTATATGTTAGATGAAAAACAAGAGTCCACGGAACAAGGTCTCATGACCAAGGGATCGAGTACAAAAATAATTTTGTCACAAATAGTGACCAACAAAAAAGACATCAAGAAATTATAGTTTAGAGAGAAGACCATCTATATGTGAGACTAGTTTATCAACAAAAAATTCTTCAAGGACAAAATGATTTTCTTCCAGACTAAGAGCATCCTTTGAAATTGCATCGGCCAAAGAGTTTTGATACCGGAACACATGAATAAAGAAAAGTTGAGATAAATTTGCAACAATCTCATGTAAATGATTAGCAATATAGATGAGTCCCAAATTTGTTACATTTGTTATTTGAATCTCTTCCTTCATCTAGTCTATGACCAATCTTGAATCTCCAAAAATCTGAAGGTGAAAAACACCCCTATCTATCGCCACTTTAAGAAGAGCATAGAGAGTCTTGAACTCACCCAGATTGTTAATGCTTGGTCCCAAATTGGATTTCCCTTTTAACATATGCCATTAAGAGAAGTGTAAAAGAAAACAACACCACAATGATTATCTGCCCCCTGGCAAGCACCATCGAAAAATCCCCAACAAATGGACCTGTCAAAAGTCAATGCATGATTCATATAGGATTGAGATTTCGAATGAACAACTTTATAACAATCCAAGAGACACAAGTCCTACTGTGAGGTTTTAAAATAAGGAAACCCAGTGTTGTCAAAAGTATTGGCATTCCTGGTGATCCATATGCACCAAAGCACCAGAATAGGGAGTACTTTCAGTTACTTCAACTATGGGTGAGAATAATAGTCTCGAAAATAATCCATGAGTGAACCTTTATCCCATAGATGCTCAAGTCGCAATTGCCTTTCAATATCCCGCCAGACCTGTCGAGAATATGGACAATCCATAAATATATGCATATTTGTTTCATCTTGATCTTTATAGAGATATAAAATACTTGGCCAGTGCTTATTGTGTAATTTAGTCTATCCCATGTCAGGACTTTCCCCTCAAGAGTCAACTAGAATAACATGATACTTTTCAGCGGGCCACAAATCTTCTAGAGTTTGTTTTACCACCGAAGAGGTTGTAAGACTCCCGAACCTTGTAAGGACTCATACTTCAATTTGGTTGAATATTCACCCCCAATAGAGTTAAAGACCCAAACTAATTCATCCTCCCAATCCAGAATACAAACATGATCCTTGCGTAAAGTATTTGTAAAGTGATTCCATAAATGATGCCACCTCTCTTCAAGTATAATGTCTTTGGTAGAGACCCATCCTTGCACCTAAACACTTGTACTTGCAGCATCACCTACAAGGTTTAAAGTGCAAAAACCAAGCTCTTGAAGCTGAATAACCATATCCTTTGAAAGAAAAATATTTTCCCCACAACCAAAGATAGAATCTTGACCAACTCTAACCTGTGAAACAGATCCAACTTTCCACGCCAAGTATTTATTGATGATCAGAAAATCTAGGATTAAATCCCACCATTGGTTAGAAACATTTACTGTAGATTTCTATATTTGACAGATCCAATCCAACACTGTACTAGGGGAAATATATTTTTCCATCGATATGCCCCACAAAAGACTATCTCTAGTCAAGAAAACCCGTAAGGAATTTTTAGCTAATGCATTACCAAAAATGTGGATATATTTATGACCTCAGCCACTTAGACTCTTAGGAGTCGAAATGCTTTTCCAGTTCACCACATGAGAACCCAAATATTCAACACTGCGTTCCTAAAGAAATTTGAAACATAATTTCCTAATATGATCAATAATTCCTTTTGGGATAAGAGACAACAAATTCTAGTACACCAAAATGGCTTCAATTATTGACTTAATTATAATCAACTTACCACCACGAGACATCCATCAGTTGCACCAAAAAATGATTTACTTTTCAATGCGTGTTAAAATCCATTTCTAGTTCATTAACTTGTAGTTATTGGGTTGAAGAGAGAACCTAAGATATTTGAGACCTGGATGCATATCATGAGAAGTGAAATTAAATAGACTTGCAATATATTGCTTGATGTCATCGTGCACCTCTAGAAAATATACAACAGATTTGCAAATATTTATAACCATCCCACTAGGATCACAAAAGAGCTCAAGAATGTCCTCGATGGTCTGAGCTTCATTTTCCCCACAATAACATAAGAACACAACATCATCCACAAATAAGAGGTGTGTAAGGATTTCACTTCGGCCTAGTCTCATCCCTTGCACAATATTTGCTTGTTTTGTGGACTTTATTGCCCTGCTAAGCCCATCTGCTATCAATAAGAATAAATAGGGAGATAGTGGGCATCCTTGACGCAAACCACATCCAGCTTGGAAAAAATGTGTGCTTGATCCATTAAGAAGAACAAAAAATGAAACCGTGGATACACAACACATAATCCATTTAAAAATTGATAAATCAAAACCCACATGTAGTAAAAGTAGACTTAGATATAGCCAAGAAACCCAATCACAGGCTTTCGAAAGGTTGTTTTTCATAATAAAGATAGGTCACTTTGAGACTTTGATGGACAAACATACATACATATGTATGTATGTATTCACAAACGTGTGTGTGTGTGTGTGTGGAGAGAGAGACGGAGAGAGAGTATACACACACACACACACACACACACACACGTGTGTGTGTGTGTTTGTGTGAATTTTTTTCCAAGAAAAAGAACTTATACTTGGTCTTTCATAAAAGAAATCAAAACATACATTGTTGAGCCTTGTTGCTTTGTTTTGATTCTCTATTTTTCAGTAGTTCATGTCCAATCATTACAATCTTTTGACTCAAACTGATCCAAAATAGATCCCCCAAAGGAAACAAGTCTTTACAAGTTAATAATTAACTTAACTATATAAACACAAAATTTAGAAAATAAACTGATGTACTACTACAAATAGGGAATTTTCAGAGTGTTCCTATGTGACTAAGGAGCCTTCATCCAACACTATAGCGTCCTTTTATAACACATCTGCCTTATTAAATCATCTATACACATGCTTAAAAGAAATATATTGGAAATGTGATCTAGCTTATACAATTCTTTCAAGTAAAGGAGCAAGAACACGATTTGAGATTGTGTATTGATTATTACACCAATATGTAAGCAATTTAGAATCACCACATATTTGAAGCTTTGTTATACCTTTTGATATTGCAAACCTGAGAAGAATCCATAGGGCACAAGCTTCAACTTCGTTGTTTGTTTCTTTTCCCACTCCATATTTGAGTAAGAAGTGATGGTGTTGGTTGAGATATGATATGGCACTTGCTCCAAATGAACCTAGGGTTCCTTGACAAGCCCCAACGAAGAAATCCCATGCATAATTTTGATTAACTGTAGGCTTCTTAATCACTCTGTGAGAAGATCTCTTTGTGCTTTTGCTACATTCTTTAAAGAGTGTTCGGATTTTGTATGCCACAATAGAAACCTCCATGGACTTGTCTTCAAAAATCATTTTATTTTTGGTTACCCACAATCCCCATATCACAAAACATAGCATGTGTGTGTGTGTGTTTGTGTGTCTAGACACATACACACACACACACATACATACACATGTATATACATACATATACATATGATATTGTTGGGGATTGGGTGTAACCCGAGACAAATAATAACAAAATCTGCAGAATAAATAACGAGTAATAAATTTCAAAGAAGATTGGTGGTGTCTAAAGACATTGTTTCAACACTTAAGCACAATATATTGTGATCAAAACATCACAGTGCATAATTTATGTGAACACACTTCATTGTACATTTTGGATCGACCCATAGGGTTCTTTATTTATAGTTTCTCGATCTGACCAATTTCCTTGGAATTGGGAAGATCTAGTTCACATATAATTGTCGGTGGTTGGAACGGATTTTGGAAAATTTGTGTTGTTGTGTCGGTTAGTTGACTTACCAAATTGACCTGGCCATCCAATCATCCAACATGTAGTTGATTTCTCGGTTGGTCAATCCATCAACTAACTGTCTCTGATTGCTAGTCAATTATCCAACCACTTGTCTAGTCGACCACATGATCGACTGTCTCCAGTTGCTAGTCAAATAACTGACCGAATGTCTCTAGTAAAAGTGGGATGAACCATCAAAACATGAGGTTCCAACAGCCCCCTATTAGCACATGGTTATGGATATTTAGGAAGTGAAATTACATCAGCAGGACCCCCCATAATTGCAGCTTCCTGAAGCCCAAGCATATTTCATAGCTTAATAAACTTAGCTTCAGATAATGGCTTCATAAATATATCTACAATCTGATCATTAGTTGAGCAATATACAAGAGAGACAACTTTCTCTTGAACCAACTGTCTCAAGTAGTGCACATGAAGTTCGACATGCTTCATTTTACTATGTGTAACAAGATTATCAACAACCTAAATTGCACTATGATTGTCATAATAGATAACAGTCGAGGCATGAACATGAAACCCAAGTTCATCCAAGAGCCGAAAAATCTAAAATGCCTATGTACCTGCATTAACGATGCCACAATACTCAAATTTTGTAGTCGATATAGAAACTAGCTCTTGTTTCTTGCATGACCAAACCAATGGTCCAGTGCTAAAGTGAAACACATAGTTAGAAGTGGACTTCCAATCATCACTGTCGCATGCCTAGTTGGAGCCGGTGAAGTTGAGTAACGAGTCTGAACATCAACGATATTTGATACCAAGATGAGAGGTACCCTTGAGATAACAAACAATTATTTTGACGACTTCCCAATGACTTTATTGAGGATCCTGCATAAACCAAGAAACCACGCTAACAATAAAAGAGATGTTAGGTCAACTGTAAGTGAGATAAATAAGGATATTGACCAATTGTCAATAAAGAGTGGCGTGGACTTTGGAATTCAAATAATATTTAGTCAGCTTAACTCCAAATTGAAAAGGAGTAGCACACACCTTACAGTTGGCCATTTGAAAATAATTCAGGAGATCCAATACATATTTATATTGAGAGAGGAACAAACCATCAGACACAGTAAAACTTAAAGATCAAGCAAATAATGTAGAAGACCAAGATCTGTCATATCAAAGGTGTCAACAAGTTGTTTCTTTGATCTAAAAATGAGATCAATATTATTGCCAATTATGACAAAGCCATCAACTTATACAACAACAATTAAGGTATCACCATGATCATGTAATACATAAAGAGTGTGATAAGATTCACAACATTTGAAACTAATATTGAGAAAGAAACAATCGATCTTAGCATACCAAACTCTGGGAGCTTGTTTCAAACTATAAAGAAACTTCTGAAGTCGACAAACAAGATTAGAATATGTCATAAATCCAGGGGGTTATTCCATGAAATTTTCTTTAGATAAGTTTCCATGAAGGAAGGAAATTTTCACATCCATCTTGTGGATCTGCCAGTCAAAGCGAGTAGCAAGGGAAAAAATCAGTCAAACATAATTAATCTTTGCAATAGGATAAAAGGTCTCAATGTAGTTGATGCCTTCTTGTTGAGAAAATCCTTTCATGACCAAACGAGCTTTATGACACCCAACAACACCTTCACAGGTAAATTTGGTCTTATAGACCCATCAACATATCATAATGTTCTTCCCTTGAGGTCGAGGATCTAAATCCCAAGTATGATTCTTCAAAGGATAATTCATCTCATCTTCCATAACTTGTTCCCATTCAAGTTGTCCTTGTGTATCTAAGTAAGAGACAAGATCACAAGTCTTAAGAACATGGGTCATTAAGGTAACATTGGAATGTTGCTTCTAATTGCGAGTCTATCAACATGAAGAGATATCACCAACATCATGACCAACTGCTTCAATTGTTTTAGTAGCCTATCTATATAGGAAGGAAAATGGTGAACAAATATCCACTGCAAAAGGTTGACCAAAAGAGGGAATAGTTTCAGTCTAAGGAGATGGAGGACTAGTCGAAACAGAGATCGAAGCAAAAGTTGATGGCTTGGTAAAAATAGGAACGGACTTCGAATGCCCAGTCAAAATGCCAAAAAAAAGGAATAGGTGAACCATTACCAGAAACAATATCAAAGGAACAATCATGTAGCAAACCAGAGGAAGCATTCAAGAACTTAACACCTGAATATTTCTCATCCAAAAAACACATTTCTTCTGATAATGATATGATGTTTGACACAGTCAAACGATCGACACACTTTGGATTCTTCATAATATCTCATCATGATGCAAGCATGAATCTTTGCATCTAATTTATTCCCACAATAATCTGGAATATGATCCCAAGCAACACAGCTGAATACTTTGAGGTGACCGACTCAAGGCTTCTTTCCACACCATCTCTCGACTGGAGTCACAGAACTCACAACTCAAGTTGGTATATGATTCAAGAGGTAGTTGGTACAATAAACAACCTCAACCAAAAACGAGTCAACAAATCTTTGGCCTACAAAAAAAACTACAAGGAAAACACCTTGTAGTGGAGGTTTTTAGTGTTACAAGATTTGGCAAAATTTTCAAAAAAACCTTCGCTACAACCTCCACTATTTGAAGCAGAAGTTTTAACAAATGTTCCATATAACCAGAAAAATTTGGGCGGGCGGAGGTTGTAGGAGTGGTTTTTTTTTCCAGTGCTTTACTCTTAAAACACATAGGTGCACTATCACTCAACCCTCCTCGGTGCCTACGTAACATTAAAACACATCGGTGCTCTTATAATTATTATGCACTAGTTTCATCTTTTTTTGTTGTATGCAACATCGATGCTCTCATAATTGTTACACATCGGTTCCACATTGTTTGTGTATGAAGCATTGGTACTTTTGAGTATATGTACGCACCAATGTTGTTTGAGTTAATGTGCACCTCAATGCTTGTATTACCATGTGCACCGAAGGGTATTGAAATTCAAATATTCAAGGTGAGATGTTGGCACCATTATTTTTACTAGGCACCGATGTATATATTATATTTAAAGCATCGACAAGTATAATATATTTAAAGTATTGATGCATATATTATAATTAGAGCCTCGATGCCTATTGGAAAACATGTGCACACCATAAAATTTTGAAGCGATAAATATAATTGTATGTTATTTCTTCTAAGGAATGATGTGTTGGATTAATATTTTGCACCAGTGCTTTAATACAATTAATGGGCACCAGTGCGTATTAATCTTTAAAACGCACCGCTTTCTATTTTACGACACACACTAATATGTATATATTTTAATTAATAATGTGCACCAATGTGTATATATTTTAATTAATTGTTTTTTTTATAAATGTTCAATCAATCATCTCAAAATCAAATATTTTCTTATAATAATATCGTTTTATATTTTTGTTATTGAATTTTGATATAATGATTCATTAATGCATTATCCAATAGATTACACCTCTATTATTTGTAACAATGTAAATCATCCACATATTAATTAATCAGTGACACAACATTTTACAACATTCGACAATGCAATAAAATAAGAAACTCATTTTATTATATATGAATGAGAGACCCATTGTCATACAAAATGGGACAACATAAAGGTCCATAATCATCAAATTGCAACCAATATGTCATTGTTACACTTATTGGTAACATGTCCTCATGAAATTGGGACAATATGTCTGGTACATTAAACAAAATTTGTGATTTTCACAGACAAATATTCCAAAACATACAACTTACAATCACATTCAATTATATTGATTGTCATTCATCACTTGAACTGTTGTCATTGCTTGAACTACATGCATGCCTCATTTCTTCATCATTTGTAGGCAATATTGTACTTTTGTTATTTAAACATTGTTTTCTTGATCGACTTGTTTTTGATGTTCTACATCTTCATCTTCCATCTACAAACATAGAAATAAAGTGTAATAAGTATATCTACATTTATAGATATAATAGAATATACATGATTGTGTAAATAAAAAAAACATACCATAGCAGTGAGTCTTTCATAAACAATACACAATCTTTCAAAGCCACGCTTCATAGCTTCTCTCCAAATCTCTTATGTTAGGTGGAATCCATACTTTGTTTCCTGCATGTTTAATACGCCATGACAAAGCACAATTGGTATAATTAATATAAAAGTTTCTTGTTGTTCCATTAATTCCAAAATAAGGGAAGTTAAACAACATAGTTGTGTACAAATTGTTCAATTAATCCTTGATACTTCAACATATACTCACAATCCATATTTAAACCAATGTCTATCAATTCATCGTTTGGCTCCTCTTTGTATGTTAGCACCTATTAGAAGACATCCATGGACAAGAGTAAATTAATTATTTAAATATAAATATCACAACAAACATAAAATCTTAAGTAAGGATGAAAATGTAAGTACTCACAAAGTTTGTGATCAACTATTTTATTCCTCGTTATCGTATCTTATGTGTTGGATGGGTTCTATTTTTTCTCTTTTTTGTAACAAAACAATTAAAAATCAGTATTTCATGCGATAATTAAATTTGATGTACATAAAATAATAAATCAATGATTGCATACCTCTGATGCACGTTGTTGTTGGGATGGCCCCTCCTACGATGCAATTATGTTCATTTCTTTTACCATATCCTTCTACACATTTTTGGACATCCCCACTGTCATGTATTGGTTTTCCCTTCATTTGTCGCTTGGAGTTTTCATAGTCTCCCTGAAAAAAGAAAAAACTAGGAATCATCGGATATAAAAATTACGTTTTTTTTTACAAAATAAGATACCGATGTGTATAGTAAATAAGTACACACCGATGCGTTAACAATATTTATATGCACCATTATATGAAAAAGTTTCATTGCGAAATCGAAAACGTTTTACAAATTGTTGTATTCATGTGGTGCTTTATAAATTAATAAAAGCACCGGTACCTAGTATTGTTTATTACTCATCACCGATATGTGAACAAATTTAAAACTTGACGGTTTCCATATTAAAAACAGATAACATTTCTATTTTAAACTTAATGATGTTGTTTATATGAACATGCATACCGATGCTTATATATGTAAAATGTGCACTGAAAACTGCAAAAACATTTTAAAAAATATTATTTTTAATTTAAATTTAGCGGTGCTTTTGACAAGATCTTTTTTTTTGTTTGTAATCTAGTATAAGATTTTATATTACGTCCTCAAAAACATCATACAAACATATGGTCGTTGGTTTGCCAAAAAGGAAACCAGGCCAACATTATACCGTCACTGTTTTTTCATGTTTATCCATAATCTAGAGTCTTTTGATTCGGCTACAACTTTGATAACTATACTGCTGCTATAGAAACTAGACATATTACAACCTTCCAGATTGAAAAAACCTATATATAAACTACTGGACGGAAAAAGGGAACCAAACTGACTAATACACTTACACTCTAGGTAAGAGTTGACTAAATTGTTCTTCAAATTTAAACTAGAGAACTTGGGGCGTTCCGCTACTCTAGCTTGAATTTTGATTTCTTCCTTGGGAGACACCATCTAGACCTTTCAAATTTGAGTTGGTGAACCATGGTCATCCGCATGCATAATATCCATGTGGTGGACATACCTCAAGTATAGGTTGAACTGTGTTGTCATTATCTCTTGCTTGCCCTGCTGGATTTTTTCGATATCTACCAACAAATTCACTATGGTCTCCAACCCACTAATGCGATGCTAGATATCTTCCATCAGGGACTTCATCTTCCGTTGGTCCTCCATACGAGTTTCCTCGCTGTCTTCCTTCACCTTTCTTATCAACATCTTTGTATGCCACGCCATCTTGAGAGTTTTATGATAGAGAGTCTATTGGGTGTGAGTTGTCCCCGTATCAATAATCCAGTCCACCTCCTAAGCTACTTTGTTTTTATATTTGCTCTCTCATTCTACCTTAAGATCCTCCTATTTTTCAACTGTTTCTTTTCCTTTCTATGGTACTGTGGATTGATACATCCTAGTAGCATCCCTTGTTGCATTCTCAATCCTTGTCTTTTTTTCGGGAACTCTCTGGTTGGGATTCCTTTCTTGGTGGTATATTTCATGTGCGCCACCTTGCTATCCTCTCCTCTCTCTAAACCTCTGGCACATGCTTAGATCAACACACTAATATGCCTCATGCTCCTATCCTCTGCATTACCTTTAAGCTCATCAAATGATCTCTGTGAGGTGTGGATAACCAGAACGAAAACCTGAATATAACAACCTCTTGCATGATTTCTTATATCTCTTAATGATCCTCCCTTTATACCATATATATGGACACAATGAATACCATGCCTGGCTCCTCATGCCAGTAGCTTCCTTTGGTACTCTTTCTATCACTTCCCTTGTTATGAGAAAGGCATCTAGTCCTTTTAGGTATGAGCCGATCCTTTGAGGAAGTGATTTGCTTAGACCCATCCCCCAAATTTGTTCGCCTCTTCTGCTTATGATTGCCTTGGCCTCTCCTAATACTGCCTCCAAATCTACCTGCTTTAACCTTCCTTCTGTCTTGAACCTCTACCTGCCTTGCCATCCCCATCCTTTCAAACTGTCACATGAGGTCTGAATTCCATGTGGACTGTTTCCCCTATCCCATCTGGGTCCCACTCTAGATTCATGTGGCATTCATTTCCATCTATGTGGTTGTCTTCTCAGTTATTGTCATGATGATATTTTGTTGTTAGGTGTTCACATTCTATTTTGAGTTGTCCAACTGGAATCTGTGTCCAAGCCTCATCCAACATTTTTCCTTCTTGGTTCACTCCCTCGTTGGCTAACCTATCCGCCAATGCATTTGTAGACCTTCTCACCCACCTGAATTCAATTGAGAATAGAGTTTGTAGGTGCTTCTATATTCTTTGAAAGATTTGAGCTAGGCGCCAATGCTTTATTAGCTTGCCAATTTTGGTTCCACTGTGTAATCTTTTCGTAGTTCCTATAGCCAAAGCCAAGTCTCCTTCAACCGTGACATTTCCATGTCCTTCTCTTATCATAATTTCCAACCCCTGTTCCAATGAAAAAAATTATGTTGCATTATTTGTTGTGTTTCCAATGCTGATTGCATAAAGATGAACTATTGTCCCTCCACTGTCTCAGATCGCTCCTCCTGCATCAGCCTTTCTGGGATTGCCTTTTGATGCTCCGTCGAAATTCAATTTTAGGAAACCTACCTGTGGCGGAGTCCAAGCTTTGGCTTCACTGTGGACCTGCGGGTCACGATGAGAAGGTATGTTAAAACTCTGATCTTTTAGCTGTAACATTTCCATAACTCGAAGATCTTGGGATGAAGGGTTGTTTGTTGAAGAAGGGACATTCCTGCTCAGAACCGTCTCCCTTAGTTGAGTTTTGATAGAATCTACCACCTTGGTTATAGGGAGGGCTTCATTGTTGAAGATTCTCCTATTTCTTTCCTTCCATATTGCCTAAATGACTATCGCCATAATTAATCCTCAACATAATTTGACCATTTCATTTTCAGTGTAGTGTCCCCTCTAGTTCCCCAAAGTTGCTTGGATGTCATCTTTCACTCTATCAGTTTGTCCATACAAAATAACTACCCAATCCCAAACCTCCGTTGTATAAGTGCAACCATCTAGTAGGTGGTTTTTTGTCTCCTCCTGAACTTCACATAGGTGGCATATTAAGGGGCCATTCAAGCCTCTTTTTACTAGAGTCTACCATGTTATAATATTCTTATCTAGGACCAACCATTTAAAGATTTTTATCGTTGACCACTATGGGAGACTCCATAATCGTTCCCACTGGGGTTCTATGTTTCTTTGATCATGACCCGCTATATAGTAACGAGCTTCGTTCAAAGTGAATTCTCCTCCATATTTCCTTCCCCATCGAAGTTGGTCCTCCTCATCAAAGAACACAATATTTCTTTTTCATAGCTCCTCCTCTAAATATTTAACCAACGGGCAATTCTAATTTATGTCTTGACTTTGAATTGCATCCCAACTTTTCCATTTTGGGATGTTGTCCCTTTGTTTCCAATACTGAAAAACTTTTACTTTTCCTTTCCCTAGTAACTCTTGCTTAATACCTTCTCTATCTTGGTTTTCCAGATGGGGTTCTTGTTGCCATGTGTCCTCCCAGAATCGAGCAGTTTGACCATTTCTAACTTCCCAAAAACTATGATCCTGAACCCATTTTTTATTTCTCCGAGCCAAATTCCATATGGTCGAGCCCTCCCTTGCACATGTGAAATGAATAAGGTCCCGAGGGCTACTTCCAGGGGCATATTTTGCTTTCCATAGGTTTTCCCATGGGGTTGAACTATCTTTGACCTATCTCCACCAAAGTTTTGCTCCATAAGTGGTGTTTGTTGTTTGTGGGTCTTGCAAACCTAGAACATTTTTCCTTTTTGGCCAACTTAGTTTTTCCGAGGCCACAAGTGCCCATTTGTTCTTGTCCTCTGCACCTCTCCATAAGAAGTTCCTCTGTATTGATCTGATTTTTTGTAAAATTTCTGCTGGAGCTGGGAAAATTGACAGTAAATACGCTGGAATTGCTTGTAAAATTGGCTTCGTGAGAACTAGTCGGCCTGCAAAGTTAAGGGCTCGGTAGGTACATCTTTTAAATCCGTCTTGCAGTTTGTTTATAATACTTTCCTAGGTTGATTTCTTACCTACCTGATCCGTTAGAGGCACTCCCAAATACTTGGTAGGGAGGGTATTCCTCTCAAAACCCAAGATGATGGATAGGTTCCTTTGTATTGCAATGTTCATGGTAAAAAAGTAAATCATGGACTTGGAGTGATTTATTTATGTTCCAGAAGCTTCTCCAAAGTCTACTAAGATTTCCTTGTAAGTTCTTACGTCTTTGACTGTCGAAATTCCATGTAGCATTGTGTCATCAACAAATTGTTGATGAGTGGTTGTGGGGATGTCTTCATACAATTGTAGACCTTTTATAGTTCCTTCAGTGGTTGCAACTTTCATAGATCTACTCAAACCTTCCATCATGAGTATGAACATGAAAGTGGATAAGGGATCCCTTTGCATAAGACCCCTGGATGGGTAGAAAGGTTTTGCAATGGCTCCATTAATTAGTATTGAGAAACCAGTCGTGGACACCAGACTCATTAGCCATTTTATCCAGTGATTATCAAAGCCATAGGATTCCATGGTTTTTGTCATATAATGCCAGCTTAGTTTATCATATGCTTTGACAAATTCTGGTTTTATTATCATGCCTTATTTTTTCCTACTTTTCAAGGTGTGGGTTATTTCATGAGCATAACTATTGTTGTCTAAAATTTGCCTACCTTCCACGAAGCCTGACTGTTCCTTTGATATCAGAATGGGTAGGAGGGGTTTCATTCTGTTTCCAATAACCTTGGAGATTATCTTGTACACCACATTGCAGAGGACTATCGATCTAAATCGATCCGAAGTTCTAGCTTCATTTTCTTTGGGGATCAAGGTGATGAAAGTTGAATTTAGAGCTTTAAGAATAGAAGAAGAGCATCTTGAATCCTCCACTATACCATAGATATCATGTTTTACCACATCCAAACAGGATTTGAAGAAGTCCACTGTGAAGCAATCAGGTCTCGAGGCCTTTCCATTTGGAATCTCTTGAACAAATTGGTCAACCTCCTCTGGTGAGATTGGTTTTCTTAAATTTTGATTATGTTCCTCTGTAACCAATCTAGGAATATGCCTCAAACTTCTTTGAATAGCCTCAGATCAATCTATGTTGGGTTCTCTAGCTATGTCTTGAAAGTGGTGAATGGGATATTTTTCAATTTAATGATGAGATTCTCTATCTATACCTTCATGGTCTCTCATTTTCAAGATTCTATTATGAGTCACGTGTGCTATTGTTGACTTGTGGAAGAACTTTATGTTTTTCTCCCCTTCCTTTAACCACTGAACTCTGGATTTTTGTTTCCATAATACTTCCTCTTGCTTACATCTTTTCTCCCATTCATGATGAAGTTGGTTCTCCTCCACTTTCCTCTCCTCATTGTAGCCTTCTTGAATGCATAATTCTTGAAGTTGGTCAATCTTTTCTTCTAGATATTTTTTTGCTTGGCCAATGTTCCCAAATACTTCTTGATTCCATTGCTTTAATTTTTTCTTTACATGTTTCAATCTGCCATGAAGTCTAAACATTTTTGTCCCCTGTTCTTGGATGTCCTCTTTCCACCAAATCTTGATATTCTCCTCGAAGGTTGAGTGCTCCGTCCAAAAACTATCAAAACAAAGTGGTCATTTTTGGGGATTCCTTGGAAGTTTGCCTCTAGCAGAACTAGTCAATGATCCGATCCCCCCAAGGAAAGATGATGCCTTCCATGTCAATACCTTGCATTAAAATAGATTTTGAGATTAAAAATATATCTAATCTCGATGCTACCTGGTTATGCAATGATCTCTTATTATTCCAAGTAAAAAGTCCATTACTAGTTCTGATATCTACTAGGTTTTTTTTTTCTATAAAGGCTGAGAATATCTCAGCATCTCTATCCAATATTTGGACTCCCCCTTTCTTCTCAGCCAGGGTAACAATTATATTGAAATCTCCTGCTAAAATCCAGTGAGAATTCATATTTTGTTCTCTAAGGTTTTCTAAGGCTGTCATCATTCTTTTCTTATCATCCAGAAGTCGGGGGCCATGCACATTAGTGAACATGGCCTTGTCTGGAGTCCCTATAACTTGAAAATTCACTGATAAATAATAACTTGTAGCTTTTGCCGAGATCAAGTCAAATTTTTTAGGGTTCCACAAGGTGAGAATGCCCCCGATAGAATTTTCACTAAGAATATCTAAAAGATTGTAAGTATTCCAACTTTTCCCACTTATTTGTAACAACTTCTTTGTTGTACATTTAATTTCCTATATAAAACAAATATCTGTTTTTTTCAATTTTTAACTTATTTTTAAGATTTTTTTGTTTCCTAGCGATGTTCAAGCCTCTTATATTCCAAGTGATAATCTTCATTTTAAACCAGGTGGAGGGGAGGTATGAAACAACGTTTTGATCTTACCAGAGTTTATCAGAAGCGCTCTCAGTTCCTACAACACAACACTATTGGGTTTTCTACCCTTATTTCTCTTAGATTGCTTTGGTGACTGAGGTTGTTGGCTGTCCCCAGGTCTGATATGCAGGTTTCCTATCTCTCCATGCAGGCGTTTGATTCGTCTAGACTTTTCCTCCTCCCTCATTAGGAAGATATATTGAATACGGTCCAGTTGGTTTGAAGGGATGGTTTCCATACCTTATTTTTTTCAATGGTCCAAAATATTATGAAGGTCAATCCCTTCCATTTCCACGATGCCATGAAGATCCTGATCCTCCATTCCGACCTCACTAGGTGTCATTTCAGAATCTCCATCCCCTTTCTACATTGGGGTGTTTGTGTTAGGATTTTGATCTCCTGTTGATCCTTTGTAATTCTGAGAGGTGTCCTGAGATGGTTGATTCTCCATTGCCTTATTTTCCTCCTTCCTTATGATATCCTTCTCCCCTTGCTTCTCCTGGCCTATGTCTCCGACCTGTGTTTGGTTCTCCATTAGGCCTTCAAAGTTGTTCTTTGTTTCTGGAGTGCCTTTTGGGGCGAGGCGGGGGGGAGTTTATTTGGTTGTCTATTTCCTTTACCTTTGTAATTTGTCCGAGCAAAACCTTCCTCATATTGGGTTTGTTTTGTTTTAGCTTTCTCCATTGTTTTATTTAGCCGACATTCCCTGAATAGATGCCCATGTTCGTGAAATTTCCTGCATCTAAACGAGATCTGTTCATAATCAATATTTTGGATCCATTCATCATCTCTAAAATACAAGCATATTGCTTCTAGGAGTGCACCCAAAACATCCATATCAATATAGATTCTTGCAAATGAGGTGTATTTTCCTTTTAAGGTTGCATCTGATGCCTTGAAAAAATTTCCCAGTTTATTCCCTATTACCTCGAAGGTGGTAGGTAGCCAATAGTATAAAGGTAGAGAATAAATTCTGATCCAAACTGGCACACACTTGAAAGTCTCCTTTTCTGGAGAGACATTTTCTTTCCAGGGTCGCATATATAGCCCGACTGAGGCATGAAAGTAGGGCCCTCCTTCAAAAACCTTGTCTCCGTCCTCTAGATTCATGAAGACAACTGTGAAAAATCCTTTTGATCCTAGGTGTAGGTCCACCTCTCTGCATGGTTTCCAATGGTATTTGATCTAGTTTTGTAGGAATTTTTTGGTTGGCCATAGGCCCATAAACTTGTAGATCAAGGAATACTCCCTCATCTGATCTCTATATTTTTGTGTCAACAGATCTTCTAGAACAAATTTTGGGATCATTATCATTTTTGTCTTGCATGAATTGCTCCCTCCCACCCCCATTGGATTTGTTGGGTCTTTCGCCTTGCTTTGGTTCTCATTATTCCCCTCTCCAACTTTTCCTCTTTTCTAGTGCCTATCCTCTCCATGTGCATTTGACATAGATTCAAACGCCCCTGTCTGTGGGGCCTTGAACCCCCTCCTCCCCCGCATGGGCCTTTCCCTCTGTCTACCATGAATTTTCAATAGGAGGTATCCCTACTCCCTCCCCCTTTGGTAACCATTATGCTCACTGAAAACCCTAAAACCTGCAAAAACCGAGATCGCAATTCAGACCTGCACCTCGAATTCATCCCAAGTCTGATGTCATATGATTATCCTTGGTGCTTTTGACAAGATCATATACATCAATGCTCTATCATTGGACATTGCGCATCGTGAACCACAAAGGCATTTTTCCAAAAAAAACGACAAAGACAGGCCGATTTGCGATCCAATGCAATCAATGGTTCCATTGCAATGGATAGAAAATGCCCCATATATAAGTAAATAAACCCTATAAAAATCTATTGCATGAAAAAAAATTCTCGTTGTGAAATATAGAGAGGGAAAACAAGAAAAACAAGGAAGTTAGGGCTTCCAATACTGAAGGTAACTATGAAACCCTTACATTTTTTTGGGAATGTACTTAAAACTGCTTGAATTAAATAGGGGAAATATTAAAATGATCTATAGAATGAAATCATATACTTGAAACTTCTCCTCTGTAGATTTGTATGTGACCTACGGTGATCCGTTTGGAATTTGGCTCTTCAAAAAAATCCACCTGCTCCAAAATATTTGCTTGTAAATATCTCTTGCACAAATCTCCCTTCTAAATTTTGACAAAAGAATGAAAGAATGAATAGGGTTTTCATTTATAAACACATATATTTAGAAAAATTGAAATTTCCGCTCATTTGTTCTATGTATATTTCAGTGCATTAATGATAAACGCATGCATTTGTTTTTTGTAACTTACTTAACCAATGCACTATATAGTACATAGCACACCTGTGCGATGTCTACGTCAAATGCACCAACTCATTTTTTGTTGTTGTATATTTCGGTGCATTGATGTTAAATGCATGTTATTTTTTGTAACTTGTTTAATCAGTGCACTATAAAGTTCGTACAACACCGATGTGATGTTTAAGTACTAATGCACTGACAAACAATTTAATTTACAAAATGCAAATGAAAACATCTACATTTAAAATTTGTGGAGGTTTTGCTTTGCGGAGGCAATAACGAAGGTTACTCTTCAGTGCATTTCATAAATTACAACACCAGGGCGTTTGGGTTATATAACACATTGGTGCGTCATTATATAATTAGGCACATTGTTAACTTTTAAAAGTTTTTGAAATTTTGTTTGAAGTTACATTGTTCTATGCTTCCAAAGATGATGTTTTGGCTAAAATGCAAGAAAAAATGAATTATAGTATCAAATGACCAATTATTCAGATTCCATCTCATTCCATATCGTTGCAAATCCTTTAAGTTCTTCCCCGTCGTTTGTAGTAAGTCTAGATTTTATTTGTGATTTATTTATGTCATTGAATTAATGTTATGTATGCACATGCACTTGAATAATTGTTCATTCAATTTTGCAGGATCATGATTAAGGATCAAGTTCAGATGCGCAAGATATTCCAATAGTCCCAAAATTCCATAAGATCTTGCCGGGAGAAATATACCACACGCAAATGTTTGGTGAAAATGAATAGTTTCTTTACCCTACCAATTATAACATGCCATCTTCTAACGACCAACCTCGATCAACGATATTACACCGTGAATTGGATCTCTTTTATGCAAACACCCATTGGGAAGTAAGAAAATGATGATTGAGTAATTGTATTTTTTGATTTTCAATGGAACTAATGTAAAACAATGATTGAGTAATTGTTATTTTGGATTTTCAATGGAACTAAATGTCTCATATTGCTTTATTCGACATTTGTTTGTGGTTGCATGTTTATTATTGGGAAAAAAAAATTCATGCTTCTAATATTTTGTTTGGTATAATGTTTGAACATACTAAATGCATTGTGTTACTAATATTATCGATGTAATGTTCAATACTTTTACCATCAATATTTTGATGATAAGCGACTTGTCTACCATTCACTATTGCACCTGACTATGATGTCAAGTCAGGAGTTTGCTATTAAACGACCACAACTTTGAGAGGAAACATACTGAGCATGGTTGAATCAACCACCTATTCAATTCCCACTACGTCTTGTGTCATCAATTCAAAACCTCTACAACAACACTAGTTCTTCACATGTTGGGGATGAAGGAAATGATATATATGTTGGTATGGATGATTTCTTATGGGATACCCAAGCCATGGAAGGAATGTTGTTACATGAATTCCATCAAAATGAACTAGGGGATGATGTTGATATCGTCGATACGTTCTACGAAATCTACAAATATTCTTCCACTAACCCTCTCTTTGGACATGGGTCAAGGTCTACCCAACTAGGGACAATAATACTACTATATAACTTGAAAGTAATTTATGTTATGTCAGACACGTGTTTCTCGACACTTTTGATGTAACTAACCATTAATTACCCTAATTTTTTAAGGAATCTTGTCACACAATGAAGGAAGAAAATGGTTGATTTTATGCACGCTTAATGACAATGTACATTTATATTTCCCACTAATTGCAGGTTACTCAAAGATAAGGTACTTCTGAGAGATAATTCCTTGCCCGACAGTTGTGTAGAGGTAAAGAAAATGCTGAAAAATGTTGGGTGTTAAGTACATATCATACCACACATGTCCAAGTGATCGTATTCTATACATAAACAAATATGTGGACAAAGAGATATGTCCAAAATGTGGGCATGAGGAATACTGGAAATCAAAAAACAAGGGTAAGGCACATGGTCCTTGTTAAGAACCAAACATCAATATAACATAGAAAAACCTCAAGAAAAGTACTCAACGCCTTGAAAAAGAGATAATTTCAGATAATAAGCCTCTTCAAGGGGGCAACCTCCTTTTACCCCACTTAAATGTTCAAGTACAAGATGATTCAAAATGAAAATGTCTCCTTGGTATATATAGGAGACTAGGAGGTATAATTACAACTAATGGCGTAAAGCCGACATAAATAAAATAACATTACTAATATAATATGGCACAATTAAGAGGTAATGAGCCAATATTAGGGCTTAACATGCCCCTCCCCTTGAGACAAGTGTTGTCCGCAATGCTTGAGTAACACTGGATGCTTCTGTATAAAAGACTCATCTTCCCAAGTGGAATCTTCAGCCGGTAGTTTCCTCCATTTAATGAGATACTCTGAAATGGATCTATTCCTCAGCTGGCGAATTCTTGTGTCAGTGATGGCTTCA